>JAYXIM010032131.1:0-13237 GCA_037575425.1 Anastrepha fraterculus
AAATTATTGAAACAAAAAAAAGTTTTAGAAAAAATAGTCAGATAAGGAAAAAACAATTTTTTGGAAAACAAAAAATGTTTAACAACAACAAAAAAACATTTCTTTGCGGAAAAAAAGAAATTTTAGAAAAATAAAATGTTTGATAAAAAAATTTTTTGAAAAAAAGCCGGATTAGAAAAACGAAATTGGTTTTTTGTTAAGCAAGAATTTTTTTGTTAAGCAAACATGTGTTTTTTACCTTGCGCCGAAATGATAAAATGTTTCTGGTTTACTTCTTCTTATACTCAAGCCTACAAATAAATTAGTTTTAGAAGAGGAACTGATAACTCACATTGCTTTTATCATTTTTGTATACTCCAGCATATTTGTAAAAAATGGCATCAGATTACTCTTCAAACAATAGTTCGTTGTAACAACCTAACCGAATCAAGGTATTTACATACCAAAACATTAAAAATGACAAGAAGAATTTCACAACTAAAAAGTAAAAAATAAAAATTGTAAAGTTAACTAAATACTTCAGCGCTTTGTGGTTCACTCCAGCCAGCCTGTACTGTAAATATAATCAACTGTTGCCCGCAAAACCAAAAACACATCAATTCCAGTGAAATGCAATTAACTGGTTAATTTTACCGCCATCAAACCGTAACGCTTACGTTCAATTCAATACCCAGTGCTTTTCTCTACAATGAGTAGGTAATCGATGACACGTGGGCACCACAGAGAATCTGAATCTATAAAGGCCACAGTTAAGGTATTGCTCGCGTTATATATGTATTTACTTGTGTGTAGGTATGTAAGGATGTCTGAGAAAATGAAGTCACAATTAGACATGAGTTAATGACAGGGAGGTTAATTAATTAAATAACTGGAATTTCAGTGATGTCGATTAAAAATTTAATGCTTCATGCTTCCAGGTAGGTTAGATTGAGTATGTTGAGTTTATGCTTCTATAGATTGGGTCAAGTCAAGTTAAACTTGGACTAAGATAAGTTTGGTTAATTTAGTCTGCTTTAGACCGAAATCGAAACTTTGCTAAAGAAAAAATTTTATAAACTCAAAATCTATTATGGGCCAAGTATATTAAAGAACAACCCAAGTGGGTGAGGTTGATAGAAAAGAATTTAGTTAATAGGAAATAATTTTGTGGGTGCTTAAGTCTAAAGGAAAGATTTACACAAACGCAACTTCGGACTGCAAAAGTTGATCCGAAACCTTCTAATTAAACCCTCTAATAAAGCAAAAGACATTAGCCTGACTCATCTGCATTATTATGTAAAGAGCACCTTATAATTTTGCACTCGATAATTTTCCAAAAATCTTTCCATTAGATTTAGGTTAGGTTATGGTGGTAGGCGGTTTGTACGGCCAATCCACTTAGACCTAACAGATCCGTTCTGATACACAGGAAGCTCATTTATTTATCTTCATTAAATAATTTTTTGGCTCTTATGAAGCACAGTATTGGTCCAATCCCCACGCCGGACAGTTCCGTAAGAATATTAAAAAAGGATTTACCTAGAAAACTTGCAAGGAAGTGTTTAACTGTTTCTTCATCTTCCTCATCTCTACAACTTCTACAATATTTAATGGAAAAAACTCCTAGTTTCAAGGAATGCCTGCCAAATAGCCAACGGCCGGTTATACAAGCCACTACATTCGAGATATCCTCTGTTGAAAGTCTAAGCAGTTCCTTATTTTTTTTTATTTACTTGCGGCTGCAGTAGCCTAGTTCTAACGCATTTGCCTTCATCTCTCCATGACCTCTTGAATAATGTTTTTATTATTATTATTAGTTTGCTCGTGACCATAGGCATCCCAATGGTCCTTATATTACTAAGCAGTTGAAGAGTAGTACCTTTCCTGGCTAGCTTATCGGCTTTACAATTTCCCTCAATGCCTCTGTGCGACGGAACTCAAATGAGTCTGACCTTGAATACGACACTAAGATCATTTAGGCCTTCCATTAGAGTTTCTTTGCCTAATGGATCGAACGATAACTAATCGCACTTGTGTCAACCGTCTGTTGCTACTGATAAAATTCATCAGCTGGCTAATTAAAATTAAGTGGTTTGGAGACCCACAACTTCGGTGCAGTGTCTGATGGGATACTATGAAGCCCTTTTGGGGTTTACTTTTACGAATATGCTGGAAAAGGTGCAAAACAGAATAAAAAAAGTGTAATAAGTGCAAAGCGAAGAGTAATAAAACTAGATTTAACCTGTTCAGATTACCTGAGGAAGAGAGATTGCCTGAATTTTGATGCTAGTTGTTGCTCAGTATATCCAGTTATCAGAGATCAAGTTGTCTTATGAGACGCGCCTTAGGTTGAATCAATGTTAATTTGGCTATTCAAATAATATGCAAAATCGGCTTCTCCAGAAATGGCCAATAATGTTATAGTTAGGGGGATAAGGTAAAGGCATAATTTAAGATTTTTTTTGGCGAAACAGTTAATGTTAAGTTAATTCGTCAACTTCCATGAAATAACTCAACCTTTGGAAAATATTTTCATTCCTAATATTTTTTTTCATTGCTAAAATATGGAAGATTGTGTGGGAGTGTCTGCGAATCTCCGGAGGCACCACGGAAAAAGGGTGTTTTCCGGTGTACATCACAGCTCGAAACAGAATCCATCTAAAAGGAGATGTTGCTTGAGTTATGAATTGGAGGATTTGTTTTTTTTTTTAGTTTTTGTTTTTTAATTTTTATAGTACTGGAAGTTAAAAAAAGCCGGTTTTTGCTGTTGTGTTATTAAAAAAATTGACAAAAAAAAAAAGACTCTCAGTCAGACTGGGTGAATTATAAGAAGAAATACTATACACAATTTCAAAACGATTGGGACAGCAGATTTACACCACAAACGGACTTTAAAAATATCAAAGTTCAGAAAACACTTCAAAGACGATCTGATATAGAAACGAGGCATGGAGCAACGATATTGAGGTTATAAGTATTTATTAAAAAGAAAACAATAAAAATACCAAAGAAAAAAGTTGAGATAGTAATCATTTAAAAGAATACAAATCGAAATGACAAAAAAAAGTTAAATACCTTACCCCCGCTTAATGTATCTCGGGTTGCAGTAAAGCAGTCTAGACTCTCATTCATCTACTTTCCTATAGTACTATCCGAATTTGCTGTAAAATCATACAAGAAAAGTGGTGTGGCAAAAAAACACAGGCTAACAGTACATAAGAAAACGGAACACTTGTTTGTTACAGTTACGGATTACGGATTAACCAGTAGACTACTTAGTTGTAAGTGGCTCGTCTCTACCTTAACTACTTAGTACTCAAAAACCTCTTTCGCTCAATAAAAATTCCAACTGGGCAGAATGCTATTTGATTTATTGACATTTGAATTTGAAAAAATAAAACTTCAATAGAAAACAGTTCAAGGGAGAAAGTGCAAATATATTTAGAAGGTGAATTATTTACACTCACTCAAACAACAGTTTACGTCAATTAGTGGCAATTCAATGAAGTGATACAAGAAAGAAAAAAAAGCAGTAAGTAAACAAAAAACTAGCGAAAAGAATCGAAAAAGGCAGAAGGAAAAATATTTAAAAAAAACATACATACATACATACAAATACAGAGTAAATGCCCTTGTGTCAGTACGGCGACCAAACCCAAAACGCCCTCAAGCAATTACAAGGAAAATGATCAGATACAATAAGAAATAGAAAAGGAAACGCAAAACATGCTAAGAAAATAAGAAAATAATAGAAGACAACTAACAGGCAAAAAATGTAAGAAAAATTCTGCAAACAACATCGTCAAATACCGGTAACGAAGGTAGCAACCACAACTTATTTTTTTTGCCTGAACGTATGTATAGGGTGTTTTTTTGAGCTGCATGAGATCTAGCGATATCGATGATTATGGTTTGGCGGAGAATGCTACTCTGAGAACGGCAAACTGTGTTGAAATTTATGTTCAGTGCGGTTTGTCAAGTCATCATGAATCGTTTAACGGTGGAACCACGTTTCCAAATTGCGGAAATTCACTTTGAAAAAAAAAAACAAAAACAAATAAATAAATCTGTTTTGCAAAGCTTATAGAGCGAAGTGCTGAAGAAGATGCTGAAATATCAATTCGTCGTCATTCTCAACTTCTTGGCCTTTATCCAGCGACTACATGGAACATTTTACGTAAGAATCTTGGCTTAAGTTAGGTGAAGTGACTGTCCTTCGACGCATCTGGGACAGTTAGAGGTCCCTTGTGATACCATTGGAACTATTCTATCCTTACTCTACTTGGTCCTTTCCAAATATGGTTGGCCTGTGGCCTTTAAAAAGCTGGCTATACTACCTAGATGGGGATGGTGACCCTCAGTCATTACATGGTGACCCTCAGTCATTACATGGTGACCCTAATCTTGCACTCTTCGCCTTTATCCTGTAACTACATGCAACATTTTACGTAAGAATCTTGACTTAGTTTAGGTGAATATGGTGCCTAGGTGCCCAGAAATCCTTTCTACTTAATTTGAGTATTCTCTTAGTGTGACCCAAGTTCCATTTGGGTCACGTTTGTCTACTGACAGGGCAAGTGCTTAACTGTTTCCAGTTCGTATTTGCAACAGTAGAGATGTGTTTGTTTATTAAAAATTTACATGTTGCCAAGGGAATGGTTATGCCGACCTCGTCCTGACTAATTTGGAGCGAAGAGCCCAATCTAGCTAACTCATCTGCCTTACAGTTACCTAAAATGTTAGATTGCCCTGGCACCCAGAGTAGATTAATATACATTATTTTTCTATTTGGAGTAATTTAAATTTTTTGTAACACTCTTTACTGTCCCGGGACCCTGGCTTACGTGCCTTTAAAATTCAACTCGTGCAAGAATTGTAGCCAAATGAGCTTCGGCTCTTTCCTGATTGCGCTCATTTAGAATTATTATTTAGATTTATTGGGAGAAGTAGTAAAAATTGCACTGATCGAATGGACCATGAAATGGTCTACCAGCTTAATTTAAAAAAATAAAAAAAATCATTCAAACAATATTTCTGTTTTGTATTACCAATTTAAATTCTCACGCTCTTCAAAAAACACTCGTTACATACGTACACATATTTGTATAGCTGCTTGTAAACATGGACAGTAAAACCAGTTTGAGTTACAGAGGCAGCGACCTATGCGGTTGGGAAGGTTCGCCGCCTGCAGCCACTTGCAATTAAAGTTCCAGCTTGATTGTTGGTCGCCTGGAAGCTATACTCTTGTGCACTCACAATCGCAGAAGTCCATTTAGTACTTGCTCGTGCACTTTGCTCGCTTTAGTCAATTCCATTTGGCGATTGTCTGCTAGCCCGGCAAAGGCCAAAGGTCAAATGTGTTGAGTGGTAGGGAGGCATACGATGTTTTTTTTTCTGTTTCCTATTTCTGTTTTTTAAGCGAATCGCATGGCACACCTAACTTTGGCAAACAATAAAAAAATTGCAACTAGAGTTTAGGTTTTAATTCTAACTTTATTTTTTTTTTTTCATTTTTCTTTTTTCGCTTTAAATTGTTTTTTTTGTGTGTTTTATTGTTGCGACCTTTTCGTACGCTTGCTACATACATACGTGTGCATGTACATTGCTTCCCGCAATTGTTTCACGTTCCGTGACGTCGAAAATCGCCAAATCACTACAATGAAAATTGCTTCACGGGAGAATAATGGCCAAAAATTGTGGTATTTGAATTGATTGTGCCGGAAAGTGTTGAGTACACCAAATTTTTAGTTGGTTTGGGATTCATTTAATTTTTCAGGGTTTCGCAGTTGTCAGCAGTCACTTAAGTCTTTTTTTCCTTTTTTATGCTTTAAACCTTTTATATTTCACTAAGGTCTTTCACGCTCACCTGAGTTGTTGTTTCAATTTACATTTCATGGCCGAGAAATCAACAAAAATAACACTTCATATACTTCTTTGTCATTCCCTTTTCTTGTTTGTTGCGCTAATTGCTGTTTATGCTATTTGCAACATTTTTACAATTCTGTGTTTTTGAAGCCTTTGCTTATTTTAAGGCTCGAATACCTCAAAGCGTTTTTTATGCTTACCTTAATTAAATTAACCGGCATAATATTTTTGTTAATGAGTGTCGGGAGTTGCTAAAATCTGCGCTGTGTCTGCGATCAAAGAATATTTGGTTTATTTAACCTCTATGGAGATAATGTAAACCCAGAAAGCGCGATGGAGATACTCATAAATAGTTTAAGTTTACTGTTTTAATCAATGAAACCAACGAGATTCATCACAGACGTTCTGGAAATTGTATCGCGAATGAGAACTGATTTTAAATCAGTCAATTCTGCCCAAGCCATCTGTTTATCCTCAAGTAAGTTCTGGATCAAGTCGGCCTACATCGCGCACGCCAACACAAGATGGACTACGGATCCCACTTGTGAGATAACCAGACATGTCTGGATAAGAAGTAATGAGCACAGCACCAGGATCTTCATCAATCTTTGTCGACTTTACATTAGTACAGTGGTTAGTATCATGACCGGGAACTGCCTAATGAGAGCATATGGGAAACATATGGGATTTCCCTCTAATGACTGCTGTGACCGTTGCAGAAACGAGGAGGAGGAGAAGAGTGGTGTACACTTCCTCGGCCATTGTCTCGCTCTTGCCAAAACGCGATATTTTTATTATTATTATTTTTTTTTTGTTGGGGCGACTAGCAAGACAGCACTCAGACATAATTAAGTCAATTGTACTAAACTCGTATTCTCTTTTGATTTTCTTTAAATCTACCCGACCTCCGAAAATATCTGAGGAGATATTGTAGTGCCAAGGAGCCAAGGTGGTCGCTTCTTAACACATGAGTGCCAAAGACCGCAAGCTTGATTCGAGCGAAGGCGGGGCAGATGCGTCGTCTCATCCTCCTCTTCACAAGCTGGCCAGAGTACACTGTCTGAGATGCCTACCTTTTCCTTGTGCTTCGCTCACAGAAAGTGACCCGTCATCAGTCCAACCAGCTGATTGCAGTCCCTTCTGCTTAGTGACAGGAGGATTTGCAAAATCAATTTTGTCTATCTGCAGCCTCTATCAACCTTCCAAGGTCGCTTGTGCGTTGTAGTAGCCCTACAACTAACCGTTGCTTTAATGGCTGCAGAAGGGAGTGGCAGAACGGGCTCCGGGCCAAAGAAGTTGACCTCAGAGCCCATCGTAGCTAAGGAGTCAGAGGTCTCGTTAATCATGATACCTACCTGTCCCGGAACCCATGTTAGCATCAGGCTATTATGTCTACCGACATAGTTCAGCCTGGATTTACAGGACTCGACTACCCCTGATGTGGTTGGAGGGCTGTCTAAGGCCATGAGCGCAACTTGGCTGTCGCTGCAGACACATATAGGTAAATCTGCCTCTCCTTCTGTTTTCCACAACAAAGTTCCTCGCTTCTTGAACAGCATACACATCCGCGATATTGCTGTCTAAACTCTTACATCCTTGGGCGTCTGACAGACTTGGAATCGGTAGGCCACCCACAGTATCCGAGAGAAAAAGTGACTTCACTACATTGGAAATTAGAGGAGGAACTTGAGTCCAAACTAGTGGTATCACGACGGGCTTCCTATTTGGGCCCCTGCACACCTCTGCAGTTGCAATCACCGAAATCTTATTTTACCTACTTGTGAATTTGCTGCCATTTTGGGGAAAATATTTTCGTGTTCTTCAGCGACATTGTGACAACAGAATGCTTCATTAACTAGAAAACTCTGAGCGAGCGATAAAATTTAGGTGGCCATTGGGCCAGTCATAAAAATGCTCTTATTTTCAAATTAAGCTGAAACATTGACCAACGGATTTTCTGAATTATGGCAAGTCATATATCAAATTAAGAGCTTGAAAATCAAGCCTGAGCAAAAGTAAAAAATGGGTGTCGGAGGATGGTACTCTCCCTCTAATTTCGCTCAACTTCCTTACTATGAAGCCTTCATAGCCAATACCACCCCTTTCCTGATATCATCTCATACAGCCACGTGTGGGGAAAGGGTAAAATTTGAGTGAAGCAGGCTAAGATTGCGCCAAGTTTGGAGTTGATAACGTAGATGTTGTTAAGATTCATAGTTTTAAGGTATTACTACTGGTTTTGGAACAAAGAAGGTGGGGTTAATGGTAATATTTAAATTAATGATTTTCAACATCACGGCGCTATTACGGCCGCCTTGAGCTAACATAATGAAAAGCGGTGAAGAAAAGTTCAGATACGCAAAGTCCATATACTCGAGATAGTTTCTGGTCCTCGTTGAATCAGTTAAATATTGCCATATCGTCGATGATACTAAGGAAACATTTTTTTTTTCTATGCTGCCTCCTAAATTTGTTCCATGGCCAAAAAAATTATTCCCCTTTATTTTTATTTTATTTATTAATTTTTTACTTTATTTATTTCACTTCTACGAGTACCGTAAGCCATTGAACTTGCATAGAAAAAATTAACTTTTTCGAAAATTTGGTATGAAATGTTTTCAGATCGGTCCTACATATTTAATTATTTAAAAGTCCAAAAAATTATGCCTAGCCTTATTTAAATAAGCGCCAAGATTTAAAAAAAAGTTGAAAATTAAAAAAACAAAAATTATTACTCCCACTTTTTTATCTTCGCTATAATTTTTCGGATAGTTGTGAAGAGAAATTAAAAGAATAAAAGTTCATTTTTCTATGCCAATTTAATGGAGTTTTTCTATGCGCTGGCGAATAGCATTAAGACATTTTTTTTTGTTTAGGCCATCTGATGATGCTGTAACCTGTTCTGTGTGAGTTCTTATTTTGGTTTTTAGAAAAATTATTGATTTTTTCCTGAAACCCATTCTCTGACGTTAGTAAGTTATAGATTATCTTAACTCAATTAAGGTATCTGATCTTTTTTTTGCGATATTAGAAATTTACAAAACAGTTGCAGTATCACCGATGATACTCGTAACTCTTGGTGTGGAGTTCGAAAATGTGCTGAATCGACAATGAATGCCAACCACGAAACATTGAAAATTACGAGCACAATTTACTTTATAAGACCCGCCTAGCATTGATTTAGATTTTGAAATAAGATCTTTAACATCTTACGCAGAGTCGAGCACAATAAGCAAAAAGGTGATATTGCGGAGGCTTACACTAAAAGCCAGTACCAACTTCCTACATGCGCTCCATAACCTAGCGCCTTACTTCGGATCGATTTCGTCAAAGAAGCTCATTCTAAAAAAAGACAAAAAAAGCAATTTTTCCCGAGTGATGTCAGACTTTAGGCCGCCATATTTTTGCAGCGCCAAATGAAGCAAAAAGTAAACAAAGAGCGTAAAACAGAAATCTCAATGAGGCATCAGTTTTGCGCGTTGTGAAAACAAAGGTATAGATTTGTTTTTGTTATTATTTTTGCAATTAGTTACACTTGGCTTCATGGTTTAATTGTTTTATTTGTATCGAAATCGCAAATCAGCAAAATCATAACATAAAAAACACCAGAAAACGTAAACAAACCTCATTAGAAATCTGACATCACTCCACTCCTTGGTCAAGCGCAATTAGAAATATTTATAGCGTTTTCTTAACGGGTGATGTGTGTGGTTGGTTCATGCAGCTTATTTTCTGTGAGAAGATTATTGCTTTAGCTTGCGCTCCCGATCGGCATCTGCTATAAAGAAATCGCGCAGAGAGTTATATTCAAATGAAATATCAGCGAAAAATTATGCTCTAGCGAAACGCTGGCTTACGTACTTCTTCGCATAGCACGTCTATTTGCAAATTGATCGTGGCGCTACGTACATTAGTAAGCAGATACGAAGACATGGTATTTTTCGCTGATTCGCTGTACGTATTTGAAAATGGCTCGAAAAGTTATGGGTATCCCATAATGAAACGGGTAAGGATTGCTCAGCGTAGTCTAGGCTATTAGTAAAAAAAAAATAAATAAGAAAAGTATCTTCTTAAAAAAAAATACAAAAAAAAAATTGTTCTTCAAAATTTTTTAACCAAAAAAGAAACAAAGAAAAACATTTTAAAGAAAAATTAAAAAAAAAAAATAATAAATGAAGAATGAAATGTTTAACTAAAGAACACATTTTTTACAGAAAAAATTTTAAAGAAAAATTTTAAAAGAAAAAAATATTTTTTTTTCCCAAAAATGTTTTAAAAAGTTTATCTTTTATTTAAAATGCTTAAAAGAGCTGACTGTAAAAACCAACTTTAAAAAACTGTATACGGAAATTGTCAACTTTTATAAGTCTCAAAATTTGTTTCAATTTTAAAGAAACAATTTTTAGAAAAAAAGTCTCAAAATTATTATATTAAGTTTCTTACTTAAGTTTACAAATAAACTTCAGTTTTTATATAAAGAAAAAATGTTTCTTAAAAAAAAAGTCGTTTAAATTTTTAAAGAAATTTTTTTAGAAAAAGGAGTTTTTTCTGCAAAAATGTTTTAAGTTTAAGAAGTTTATCTTAACCTACAATTTTTTGAAAGAACCAATTCTAAAATCGACTTTAAAAAACTCTAAACGAAAATTGCCAACAACGGATAAGTTCCAAAATTATTAATTTTGTACCTTAAACGTACAAAAAAACTCCACCTTTTAATTAAAGACACAATTTTTAAAGAAATTTTCTTAAAATTTTTGAAGAAAACATTTTTTTCCAAAAAAAAAATTTCCTCCATAAATATTTAAAAAAAAAATTTCCAACAAAAAAGGTTTTTTTCTCCATAAATATTTTAAAAAGTTTAACTTATCTTAAAAATGTTTAAAAGAACTGACTGTAAAAACCTACTTTAAAAAAGTCTATACGAAAATTGTCAACGTTGCATAAGTCTCAAAATTATAAAGGTTTTTACTAAAGTTTACAAATAAACCGTGCAAAATACGCGGTTCAAGTACGATGCCCATAATAACTCGTGTTTTTACTAAATTTTTGTTTGCTTTTTGTTAGTCGAAACCAGCCTATTGTTGCAGTGTACCGTTTCCTATAAGGCAATTCAATTTCGCCAATACGCATTTTTCCTGATCTTTTAACAATTTTTTTATTCTTCTTTTAAGAAAAATTTGTACTTGTCTGTTTGCCTTTTTCCCCCCATAATCATTTTATACGCTTTGAGTAGCTTTCAGCTTTTAACTAACTTCGTTTGACCATCACAACTCGCACACTTCCGGAAGAAACTTGAATATTTTCTTGTTTTTCCCTTTTTGATGTAGCTCGAAAATATCGAAACTTCCTCGAACAATCAAGCGTACAACATACCAGCTATATGACTTTATTACTTTGTTCTCCAACCAAAAGAACTCTCATTCTTCTTCTCTCACACTTTTTATCGCCATATTTTATCACACCGCACCTCTTTTCATTCCTTCTTATTGCAAATGCACTTCATATTTTGTGCTTCTTTTGCACATTTGCAGTTCTTTCTGGGCCAAGTGCACTTTATTAGAAATACATCCGCGTTCTTGTCTTCATTTGCCGTAGTATTCATTCTTCTTCCCATTCGGCAGTTATTTAGTCACATTGCATTTCCTTCTTTGTCAGTTTTCGCTACGTAGTCACTCAGCATCATCAGCGGCAGCAGCAGCAGCAGCATCTTCGTCTTCTGCGTTATAATCCGCTATTACAATTGAATCCATTTGAACTTTGCAGTGTGTAAATTACCTCATCAGTATGTCACTTCTTTGAAAATATATGTATGTGCATATGTATGTGTATTTAATTATGTATATGAAGACTTGTTAGCACAAATAAAAGAGTAGAAGAGTGTTCTCTGTTTCTTAAAAGTATTTGTGTATTGTAGCTGAGGCCGTCTGTATCTTTTTCGTGGCTCTGCATGTTCGAGTGCAGATTTACAATCTATGTAGTTGCTTGAATAGGGCGAAGAAGCTGCATCAGCAATGAGAATGTAAAGGAGATCGCAAAATTTAGAAGAATATGCAAATAGGGTGCTTCGTCATCAAAAAGTCCGACACTGAAAATGATAATATAAACCGGGTTAAATAACTATAGACGCCTTTGATGCGCTACTTCTCTGCTCGCTTGACGAAAAATTTGCTTAGTCCCGATTTTCACAGGGAAACATTTTGTTCGTGGGAGAAAGACGGACGGGGAGGAGATAGGGGTTTTTGTATCCCGTACTGGATACACCCTTTATGCTTTTTATTCCTATTGTCTAACTTAAAGAAGCAAACGTTAAATGAAACACCAAAAGAGAATTTCCAGTGTCTCCCTTCCAGATATTTTTGTGTGTATGTAAATCGGAACTTATCCAGTAAGATTCACCTCTAGCGAGTATGGTTACACTTCATAAAACTGACATAACCCACTACTTTCAATGCTGACAACACTTCTTTTTTTTGATTTTCAAGTTGTTGCTTCATCTTTTCGCCTCTTGCTAACGTTAGGTGCATCGAATGCGTCTAACTGTACTAGGACTTGTTGACAAGTTTTGCCATCTGATTTTTGTGCGATTCATTTTTATAATTTTTTGCTGACAATATAGTTGATTCTCCTAAAAAACCAAGTAAATCGGGGTATCAAACTTTGCACAAATTAACAAAAGAAATCAAAAACATTGTAACAAGAAATTTGCAACAATATTATTAAAATGTTTTTGAAAAATTTTGGCTATGCAGTTTTATTGCCTATTTGATTTAGCATAAGAAATTGCAAGTTTGAAGTGGGTCAATTGCGTTGATTTTTGAAAATTTTTCAATTTATTTTTTATTATTCTATATAAGTTAATTTTAATTTTTTCATTTATCTTTTTATTTAATTTTTTCATTTTTTATTTCATTTTATTGTTTTTTTAATATAATTTAATTTTTATTTAAATTTTTTGTATTTTACTCTACTATATATTATATTTCGATTTTATTGTGGTTGGTTGGTTGGTTTAAGGGTGACTCCGCATCGGAGTATCACATAGACCGCAAGTTGGGTCCGTTGTGTTGCCCTAGAGCTCATTATTTTAAATGATTTCCCCACCTAACCGAGATTTTTATTGTAGATTTTGATCAAAGATATTAATTCGTTTCGAAAATTTGATGAGAGATTCGATTTTCAGGTCCGAGAGTACTGAAAGATTGTCAATTGTTGGAGAGCCTAGAAGAGCGAGTCGGCTTCTGGCTAGACCCGGACAACTGCACAGCAAATGTCTGCTCGATACTTCCTCATCTTCGTCCTCGCAGTATCTGCACAGGTCGTTCTGAGGAACTCCGAGCCGACGTGCGTGAGTGCCCAAAGGCAGTGGCCGGTGATAAGAGATGTTATATGCCTT
>JAYXIM010032132.1:0-17038 GCA_037575425.1 Anastrepha fraterculus
TGTATGCAAATGTGTGCGCTCTCTTGTACTTTTACTCCCAAGCAATTTTCTGTTCAATCTCAGTTCGCAGTGTCTACGAGTACATTGATTCCACAAAGTGAGTGCACTTAGAATTGAAGAGAAAAAAAGCAGAATGCCATGAAAGGCGTATTAATTTTGTCCCAGAAATTTACACTTCCTGATTGAAGTTTCTATCGGGTGCAAGCAATACTGTACATAACTACCCAGACCCACACACACACACAAATGTCCGCTTACTCGTACTGCAGATTGCGACAGGAATGTTGCATGGCGCAGCAACTTAGCTGAAGCTCACCACATTTGGCTAAACTGGTTTCATACTGGCCTTTGGCGCTGCAGATGCACGTGAGTACAAACATACATACATACATACATAAATGCTCACACATAAACCACAAAATGGCAATGAAGCTAGGATATCCATAGACGGAGATTTTGTAGTAGTTTAAGTTTCAGATTTTAAAAGCGCTAGTTTCCATTCCATTTTTGCATCTGCGCTATTTGTACTTCTAACTGCAATGCATGTCGTACTCGTTAGAATTTTCTAAGAAGTAGGAGTATTGATGTACGCGAGTATGTTGACTGCAACTGACGTTGATTATCATTCCGTACAAGCAAAGTCAAGATGCTAAAAAGTTTAAGGCAAATGTAGATTAAGGCGCTTTATAAAAAGTTTCAGAATTTTCAGTTTTGTACACTTTTCAATATTTGCACATACATACATATATACTCACGTTTGGTCATGAGCATTCTCTTCTGTAGCATTTGGTGAAAAAATAAAAATTCATAAAAACTTGAAAAAAATATCAAAAAATTTACATATTTATTTGTGCTGAAGTTTGCATAGTTTTGAGTGACAAAAATTTTACAAAAAAAAAATATGCACACAAAACGTGTTTTTTTAATTTTTTTGCACCAAGGGAACGCTCAAAATATATGCATCAGTAGATACAAATATCTTACATTGTTCTGAAACTAACAAAAAATTAATTTTCCTCTACACAAAATTTGCCGAATAAATGTACTCATTCGCATACACATCTTTGCTTCTCGCTATTGAAGTAGCATTGCCCTTTTATAGTCCAGCATTAAATTTGGTTTGACGGCCATACAGACATTTTAGAAAAACTAATCAAAATGAGGCGGACAAGTAAGTGACGAGACAACTAAACAGTTAAAACAATCATCGTCACGCTCAACAGATTATGTGACAATTTCTCGGAAAGATTCTTATCTGCAAAACCTAACTGTAGAGATCTCTGAAGTCTTGGTATGCGGTATGCTTCATAATATGCAAAATATTTGATTACACAATTCTAGATTCTGACTGGTATGAAAGATACAAAATACCGCGGCACAGATAAGGAAATATCAACGAGTTTTGTTTTTGTTTACTAGACAACATTCAAACGGCATGAATAATCGTTTTGCCGAAATGGCTTAACGGTGTTGATCATAAACACGGAATTACCTCATAAAGAGGAATGTGAAAGATGTGGTGGGAGTGAATTAGAAGACAGTAAGCAGGCCGAGATAATATAAATCACATTTACAAGTAAAGAAGAAAAGAGCCGACTTAATGGAAAAAATTCTTAGTTGAAATAAAAACAAAAAAAAGTGAAAAAAATTATAATATAAAAACGAAAGAAAAGAAAAGGAAATAAAAGAAAATAAAGTCGAGTCAAGTAACTAGAATAAAATAAACTAAAACGAAGAAGAAAAATAAATATAAATAAAATTAAAATATATATATTGTATATATAAGCAAAAGAAAATAAAATAAAGTAGAATAAAATAAATATAAATAAAATTAAAAAATATAAAGAGACTAAAAATATAAAAGCAAAAGAAAATAAAATAAAGTAGAATAAAATAAATAGAAACAAAATTAAACAATTGTATTATGTCGAATAAAATAAAACAAATTGGAATAAAAATGAAAAAAAAATTTTTTTTTTAAATAAAAAATAAGAGAAAGGAAAATAAAGTAAGTAGGATAGTAGTACAATTTTTTTTTATTTATTTTGTTTTCTGGTGGATGAGGGGTTTAAACCTAATGCATCATCACAGCTGCAATGATATGTCCGCAAGCTAAAACCTTCCTCTCATTTGGAGCCGTCGCCCACTCTGGAACCGCCACTTCAGGGTGGCGTTCTATTCTTCTCATTATAAAGGTCTATGACTATGTGCCCTCGCTCAGGTGCCGTTTTTTCATCCGGAGAATTTTATCGTTGTTTAGCATCTCGTCGATTACATTTTTAGTTGTTATGTGACCGACTACATTCCCCAGAGTTCAACGTTCTTGTTTCTAACGCATGCATTGGAAGAATGTGTGTTCAGCGTCATCTTCGGATGCATCACCGTATATGCATGTAGAGTGCTCTCATTTCCCTATTTTTAACGGTTATTTCTGGAAATACCCGTACCCTGAAAGCATTTGAGTTGTATAAAAATTGACTTCACCGAATCATCTGCTGTGTCATGTAGTCACGTTTTTTATTAGCCTGGCCGTCCATGCGCCGCATGCTTCGTTAATCCAGCGGTCTTACCGTAGCCCGTTTCATCTCCTATTTCGTGCGCTGCAGGTTTGTATACTCTTTCTTCCATTCCTTCTCTTTAATGCCCACAACTTTTTCCTCTCAAATGCTAGGAAATCTATCGGTATTGAACCGCTTATTACTTAAACAGCTGGCCCTGATACTGTGCGGATAGGCAGCCACAACTCTCAGAGCTGCCGGTCGTTGTACCGATGCCAGGAACTTGCCTACAGATTCAGCACCGAATAAGAAAACGGTAGAGCCACCGCATCATAGAATGTTTAGCTGGTAGCCATCATTATTTCGCTTTCTTTGCTGCGCGTTGTATTTGGGACTGGAAAGTTATCATAGTTTTGGGTATAGTCTTATGTCTAGGCAACATTCTTTTGAGAAAGTTTGTGTGCTAACTTCTAACGGGATGTGATTCTTCGTTAGAAGCATTAGCTCCGTGTTCTCTGCCAAATTTGAGGTCACGTGAATCTAGCCACGTTTGTGTTCGTTTCATAACTTGGTTAAGTTTTCTATGAGCTTCTACAAGGTTTCGTGGCGTGATAACTGCGGCGGTATCGTCTCCATATTTGATAAGAAAGGTACTATCGGGCATTTCCATATTGAATATCTCGTCGTAGCTGACGTTCCACAAGTCAGGACCAAGCATTGATCCTTGTGCTGCTCGTAATGTGACGTCTATAGATCGAGAACCAATGAATTGTCCTATTAATTATATACTTGACAATGAATTGTCCTATTAATTATATACTTGAAAGTATATATAGATAATAAGGCCTCTGAAAATACTTCTCATAACTTTTATTTTGTCCCCTTAAAAATTTACCTAAAGTGGTTTAATTCCTTAACGAAACGACCTAAAGAATTGAAATCCTAAAGAAGTTTTTAGAATCGAATTAAAATTTTGGAATTTTATTGAATGTAAAAAAGATGTATTATATAAAGAAGTTATTTATTTATTTTTATTGGAGAAAAAGGGAATTAGATTAATTTTTTGAAACTTTCTTGAGTTCAAAAAAATTTGTATTAGTAAGACTCTAAAAATTTGCTATTACCTTCTACTTTTTTTGTTAAGAAATAAGCTATATGTGTATAATAAATTTGAAAAAAAAAATGTGGAACTATGCAAAAACAGAAACTGTTGTACCATTCTCAATGATACGCACTGTAAAATAGTAGGGTTATTACCATTTATGTATGTTTCTATATAAAAATGATAGGAGTTCCTTTCTATGACTATACTCTTCTATGCTTCATTTTGGCAGGTTGGGGCCAGTAAGATGCTCACATAAACTCCATTGCAATATGTGGTCGTAAGAAATCTTGTCTGCTTAAGAACTTAAAATGGTAAAACAAGACAGAAATACTGTTGGAGTTAATTTTTTTATTATAATCTGGTGGATAATTTCAAGATCCTTACGTAAAATTTTCCATTTAGTCGCAGGACAAAGACCAACAAGTTGAGAACGATGGTAAATCGACATTTCGACGTCTTTTTCAAAACTTTGCTCTATGAATTTCTCGAATAGATTTATTTTCTTTTTTCAAAGTAAATTTCCATAAAATAAATTTGAAAGTGTTGTTTTGACGGTAAACGATTCATGATTTGCCAAACTTTACTGAACAGAAGCGTCAACACAGTTTGCCATTCTTAGCTGCCAAGACATAGTTATCGATATCCATAGTTCTCATGCACCTAAGAGAACACCCGATACTTGTAAATATTAATCTTGCACTGTTCATGTGAAAGGCTAAAATCCATAATCAGTGAGTTGATGGCAGCGCCAGTAGAACTACCATCGATTTGATATTTAATTGGCGCCAAATTCACCTTGAACACTTCCTTGTCTACCGCGAAGTCGTTAAGTTGTTACAAAAAACCGTAATATGCTCAAATTGTTAACACTTCAGTGCAATAGTACGCCAAATGAAATAACTCTGTTGTAAAATTTTTATTACTCAGTATTTTTCTTCCACCCACTGCTTGTGCCCCCACTCAATCATGAATCACCAATAATTTCTAGTTAAATGATTAAAGCCAAATAAACAGTCATAAAAAGTAAATGGCGAGAAATGCAAAATAATATTTTATTCAATTACCCGTTTTTTCTTTGTTTGCTCGTAAAGACCAAAGACCGACCACACACAAGGCACGACAGGGCAAGGCAAGGCATCATCATCGCCCAGCTGCCTCACGTTTTCAATACAGCCCAATGCTCATGGCTAATAGTTTAATTATGAAAAAATATATGCAAACAAGCTAAAAAACAAACAATGAACGAATACAATGGGCGCTCATTCATTTATAGAGTTTCATTCATTGAAAAATTAGTGCAATATGAGCGCTGCCAGCGAAATTTGCTTTTTTACGCTTTGCGATGCAATTGGAAATTTAATACTTTCATGCGAAAAAGGCGACTGAAAGATGCTGGGCAATAAGTGTTGATGGCTTGAGGGGGCGCCGGAGCTCAGTGAATTTTTGGAATTTGGAAATTGGTGAATGTGGTGGGTTTGTATGCGAGTATTGGATGTTTCGGCATGCGAGTAAACATTGAAACTTTAGAGGGGTAAATTTCAATTGAATATTTTTAGTATAATCATGCATTGGATGTGCGAAAAGACGCTGATGTGAGCTTAAAATAATGAAGAATTTGAAAAAAAAAAATTAAAAAAGGATAAAAAAAATAATTTTGTTTTTTATTTTTATATATAAGAAAAAAAAAGAAAGTTTTTAAATTCCATTTGAGTATCGTTAGTAAAATCATGCATTGGATATGTGTGCAAAGACTGTGAACTTAAAAACGGCGGTAATTAAAATAATAAAAAGTTTGAAAAAAATTTAAAAGATAAAAAAAATATAAAAAAAAATAAAAAGGGTTTTGTTTTAATTTTTTAAATTTCATTTGAGTATTTTTAGTAAAATCTTGCATTGGATGTGTGTGCAAATAAATGAGCATAAAAAAGACGGTAATTAAAATAATAAAAATTTGAAAAAAAAAAAAAATGTGTTTTGTTTTTAGTAAAATCATGTATTGGATGTGCGCAAAAATGTGAGCTTAAAAAAGACGGTAATTAAAATAATAAAAAAGTTGAAAAAAAGAAGGAAAAAAAAATATAAAAATATTAATTTTTTTATTTTTAGTAAAATCATCTATTTGATGTGTGCAAAAAATGTGAGCTTAAGATGGCGGTAAATTAAATAATACACAATTTGGGGGGGAAAAAAATCAAAAAACTAAAAAAATTAGTAAAAAATATTTGCATTTCAGTTTAGCTCATACTTTTTTTGTGCCGCACTACGTAAAAGCATTTAAATTATTTTGCACTCAACTAAATAATACACAACAGCGGGGCAAAATTATAAATCGAAGCCTTGAACTTGATTTGGCAGCCGCCTTTCATCTGAACTTCTCAACGAGTATTAAGCATGCGAATTTATTATTTCAATTATGGTGACTGCTACGCGCTTGGGCGCCTCTCTAACGTCGTCGCAGGCCCGCCCGCTGCTGGTGCACACGTTTTATGGCGTTAATCTTTTAGAATTTAATTTCGCAGAACATTGAAGCAGAGCCATAAATAAGCCACTTCCTGTCGAAGAAATCGAGTGTCTAGCGAATGCAATCCAATGCGATGAGTTTGGCCGTTGCGGAGTGAGTGGGTTGTGGCGCGCGCCAATTGAAGCCGATTGAAGTGTGCGACAAGCGAGCCCGTGGAGTGTAAAAAAAGTCTATATATTTATATGTTGTCTAAAAAAACTTGCTTTTGAAGTGTGCGACAAGCGAGCCCGTGGAGTGTAAAAAAAGTCTATATATTTATATGTTGTCTAAAAAAACTTGCTTTTAAGCACGTACATATGTCTGTATGTGCGTGTGTGTATACACCAGATTAACTTTGGCGAATCATTTAGCGTCAAACAACTTGAGTGGCGCTGCTAATTTGTTTGTTCATGTAGCGCTGCCCCACCGTCTCTTCTTCTAGCTATGTAGAAATATATATGTCGGTAATATAAAGAAGTTCAAGTTTTTGTTCCATTTCGGCATTTTTATTCGCAATTTCAGTTCTCCCATTTTGGTTGGTGGTTAAACGAAAAAAAAGAATTTGATGGCCGTGTGCGTTGGTTTTAATTAAAATCGTAGAAAAGGCGTACAATTAATAGAGCTGCGTGGCTGTTGAAAAGAAAATTGCAGCACAAGCAGGAGTGAGTGTGTATATGTGTGCTTTCCAGTACATAATAGTACCAAAAAACGCGCGGAAATTATGTGCTAGCGTTGACATTTCTGGCAGTTAAAACCATTTTATAGTCGTGCAGACCAACAGCGCCATGCAAAGTAGATTTCCATGATTACACATAAACTCATATGTGTGTGTATTTAGTATGTATGCATAATACGTACATATATGTATGTATATGTATATATCTATGTATTTGTTTATACATGTATGCGTTTACGAATACCAACCTGCTTGGAAAGCTCGAACTAGTGAAGTTAAACCCTTAGTTCAGTGGAAAAATGAGTTTCTGGGAATATTTTTCTTTCATTTTTAAAGTTATGTAATTGTTTGAATTATGTTTCAGAATTTTCAAAACATTTTATTGAGAATTTTCGAAGCAATTTTATATTATTTTTAATTTTTTTTTATTCTTTTCTGAGATTTTTAAAATTTTTTGAAGGAATCTAACTTTTTTCGTAATATTTTACTCTTTTTTGAATTTTGAAAACAATTTTTTTTTTGATTTACACAATCTTTAGTTTTACCAATTTTCTCAAAATGTACAAACATTTTTTTTATTCAAAAATTTGGAAGAGTTTTTTTATATAATATTATTTCATTTCTTTATTCTTTTCTGAGTTTTCGAAAATATTTTGTTTGATCATGAAATTTTTAAATTTTGTAAATTTTTTCAGAATACTACGAAAATTTTATTAGGAATTTTCTAAAGTATTTATTTTTTCAGTTTTTATAAATTTTTGTCCGAATTTTAAATATTTTTGAAGGTCTCTAATATTTTTCTTAATTTTTTATTCTTTTCTGGATTTTAGAAAACAATTTTTTTTTTGAGAATCGTTTTGAGAATTAAAAAATTTTTTTATTGAGAATTTTTCAAAATAATTAAAATTTGTTTGCTAAAATAATTTTATACATTTTTTCACTTCTTTATTCTTTCCTGAATTTTCAATATTTTTTCTTTTTTGATTTTTTAATTTTATAAATTTTTTGAGAATTTAAAAATTTTTTTATTGAGAATTTTTCAAAATAATTAAAATTAGTTTCCTCAAATAATTTTAAACATTTTTTCATTTCTTTATTCTTTTCTGAATTTTCGATATTTTTTCTTTTTTGATTTTTTAATTTTATAAATTTTTTGAGAGTTAAAAAATTTTTTTATTGAGAATTTTTTTTTTGAGAATCTTTTTGAGAATTAAAAAATTTTTTTATTGAGAATTTTTCAAAATAATTAAAATTAGTTTGCTAAAATAATTTTATACATTTTTTCATTTCTTTATTCTTTTCTGAATTTTCGATATTTTTCCTTTTTTGATTTTATAATTTTATAAATTTTTTGAGAATTTAAATATTTTTTAATGGAAATTTTTCAAAGTAATTAAAATTTGCTTACTAATTATTTTATTCCTTTCTGAATACTTTTTGTTTAAGCTATAAATTTTCTTATTTTCATAAATTGTTTCAGAATTTGAAAATTAAGTTTTAAATTTTTCAATATTTTCTGAATTTTCGAAATTATTTTTGTGATTTTTAAATTTTTTCATTTTACTAATTTACAGAATTTAAAATAGTTTCTTAGGGAGAATTTAAAAGACAAACTGAATTGTTTTGTTCATAGTTTTATTCTTTTCCGAGAATAATTTCTTTTGATTTTCATTTTTTTTTTAATTTTTAAAATATTTTAGAATGTAAATATTTTTTTTTGAGAATTTTTCAAAAATTCAAAATTTTTGCCTGCAGTTTTTATTCTTTTCTTAATTTTTTGAAATATTTTTTGTTTTTTATTTTTTAATTTTTTTAATTTTATAATTTTTTTCAGAATTTTGAAAAAGTTTTTATAGAGAATTTTTCAAATAATTTAATATTTTCTTAACGTTTCTATTCTTTTCTGAATTCTCGAAAATAATTATTGTTTTGATTTTAAATGAATTCTTTTTTTAATTCTATTGAGGATTTTGCAAAGAATTTAATTTTTTTATTCTTCTCCGATTTTCTGAGATTAATTTTTCCTGAAGTAGCCGAAGGCCTTAGCAGCCAGTGCTTGTTCCTTTTTTTTCTTACCTTTAAGTGGAATAATTATTTATAATTATTTCACTTTTCAATAAATAAATAAATAAATAAATAAATTTTTCCTGATTTTAAGATTTTTAGAGTTTTAGAAGTTCGCTTTACTGAGAATTTTTCAAAGAATTTAATCTTTTCCTTCATATTTTTATTCTTTCGAAATTATGAATTTGTTCAAAGAGTTTAAGATTTTTCTTAATTTTTTTATTTTTTTGAATTTCGAGAAATATATTTTTATTATATACATTTTTTTTTAATTTTTGTAAAAATTTTCTGAGTTTAAAAAACATAATTTAATTTTTTTTTCTTATTATTTAAGTCTTTTCTGATTTTGCGAGAAAAAATTTTCTTGATCTTTAGAAATTTTTTATTGAGAATTTTTAAAAGAATTTAATTTATTTAAACTTTTTGTTTTTTGATTTCTAAATTTTTTGGAATTTAAAAATTTTCTTGTTGAGAATTTTATAAAAATTAATTTTTTTTAAATTTCTGTAATCTTTTCTGCATACCCGAGAATATTTTTTCCTCTGATTAAAATTGCTTTAGTTTTAAAAATTGTTTCAAATATTTTTTTACCGAGAATTTTATTTTTTACTTATTTTCTTATTCCTTTTCTTGGCTTGGCGCCTGCTTTTCTCAAATTCGGGAAGCTCACTTCTGCCTATTTCTATGTGCAAACGTTTTGGCAATGTTATTTTGAATCACTGTAAATATTTCTGTACGGTTTTGATAAAAAAATTTATTAAAAAGTCAAAAAAAAAAAAAAAATACCAATAATCAGCTCTTTGCATTAGGTCAAATTCTGACACTTTCTGGCCATTTCTTCTAAGCTTACTTGAGTTACAGTGAATTTTCTTGCCGGGCATTGTTTTGATACATGAATAAATGTCTGTCCTCCAATTACTATATTTAAGTATCCTTTGAACGCTAAATGGCAAGAAAGGGATATTCAGCCAAGAGGAATGGTATGTGCGCAAGGGTTGGGATCGTAAATTGCCACATAAATGAGGAGCGAAATATATACACACTTATGGCGTTTCGTACGTGCAGTCCACAAAAGGCAACCACAAGAAAGAAATTAAATGCGTTAATGTTTTATGGTTATTATGACTATAAAATATAGGTATGGAGATTATTTTTGGGGCCGAAATGAAGGGTTTGACTGTGAATTATGGGCGGTGAGGGCAGCCGAAATGATGCAGGAAGAAATATTTCAGAGTATTCCAAATGAAATAGGAGAGGGTATCCAGCACAAAAGTAATACATTTTGGCAAATATTTTATTTTTGAAATAGAATTTTATAGTAATTTTAAACTGCTTGCTCGCTTATATTATTATAATTATGATTTATAGGGGATATACAATGTAACCCTAACTTAATTAGCACATTGGCCACTGGGGCCTTCGGTGCTTACAAAATGTAAAATAAAAAGATTACTCGTAATAGAACTGGAAATTTCTAAAAAATATGTGTGTTGTAATTTTTTTTTCAATTTGATATTGGCATTTCTGATACTTTTAAATTATTTGTTCGCTTTTGTGTTAGTCAATTCGGAATTAATTTTTTTGTCGATTTTAAGTTGACTCTCCAATTCTCAAGACGAACTGAGTCGAACTGAGGTTCGAATTTCTTGTTTTGTGGCAAGAGTTTTATTACTATACTTTATCACTAGGAAATAAAAAAATTTCAATTTATTTTTCGTAAAAATTGTTTTTATAAAATAGCTTTTAATTGGGTAAACATTTTATTTAATAATCTTAAATAATAAATTTATCTTTCAAATAATAAAAAAGACACCAAAAAGTAATTCAGATTTTTTTTAATTTTCGAAATTTTGTTTTTATAAAATATATTATCTTGTGTTAAAATTTCATTTAAAAGTAATTTTTTAAATAATGAAATAAAAACAACAGAAAACTAGTTAAATACCAAATTTAGAAAATGGTTTAAACTTTTTTTTTCTAGAAAATTTGCTTATAAAATATTTCGTTTGTGCACACCTTAGGTAAAGATAACTTTTTAAATAAAAAAAAGCAACAACAAGTTGTTAAGTAAATAGAAATTAAATAGATAAATTTTAAATAACATTTTTTGGAAAAATTTCTTATACAATGCGTGAAACAAATTTATTTCAGTACTATTTTTTAAATAATAAAATAAAAAAGAACAAAAACTTGCGTCTTTAGGAAAGTTTTGATAGTAAACTAGTTTTTATTGCTTTTAATTTAATCAATGAAAAACAACACCAAATAATTATATAAAAAGAAAAATTATAAAAAATAATCAAGTTTATTGTTTGAAGAAAATATCGCTATAAAATAGCTTTTATTGTGTAAAAATTTTATATAAAGACTATTTTTAATAATTCAAATTCTTTAATAATTCAAACAAGAGAATGACAGAAATTACATAAAAAGAAAATTAAAAAACATTTTAACTTAAATAAAATTTTCTTGTTTTGTTTCTAGTAAAAATTTTATTCTTTTCTGAATTTTCGAGAAAATTTTATTTGATCATTAAATTTTGTAAATATTTTCATTTTTTAAAGAATTTAATTTTTTTCTTATTATTTACTCTTTTCTGAATTTTCAAAAATATTTTTTTTTTTTGATACACAATTTTTAATTTTATCAATTTCCTAAAAATGTACAAAAATTTTATTTCATATTTTTATTAAAAATTTTTTTTATATAATTTTATATATCTTTCATTTCTTTATTCTTTTCTGAATTTTCGAGAATATTTTTTTTGATTATTAAATTTTGATTTGATTTTGATTTCTTTATTCCTTTCTGAATTTTCCAGAATATTTGTTTTCATCCTTAAATATTTAAATTTTGTAAATTTTTTGAGAATTCTAAAAAAAAAATTATTAAGAATTTTTTTAAAGAATTTAATTTGTTTCTTATTTTTTATTATTTTCTGAATTTTCGGAAATATTTCTTTCTTCATGTTGAAATGTTTTATTTTATAAATTTTTTGAAAATTTAAAATTTTTTTATTAAGAATTTTTCAAAATAATTAAAATTTGTTTGCTAATTATTTTCTTCCTTTCTGAGTAATTTTTGTGTAAGTTTTAAATTTTCTTATTTTCATAAATTGTTTCAGAACTTCATAAAGAATTTTACTGAGAATTTGTCAAAGAATTGAAATTTCTCAATCTTTTCTGAACTTTCGAAATTACTTTTTTGTGAGTTTTTAAGTTTTTATTTTACTAATTTTACAGAATTTTAAATAGGTTTTTAATGAGAATTTTTTAAAAACCTTAACTGTCTTTTCATAGTTTTATTCTTTTTCGAGAATAATTTCTTTTGATTTTCAAATTTTGTTTTAATTTTTAAAATATTTTAGAATGTAAATATTTTTTTTTTTTGAGAATTTTACAGAAAATCAAATTTTTGCCTTGAGTTTTTTATCCTTTTCTAAATTTTTGGCAATATTTTTTGTTTTCTGATTTTTTAATTTTATAATTTTTTCAGAATTTACATAAATCAGAACAGTAATTGCATTAAAAGAAAATTAGAAACATTTTATACTTAAATTTTTTAATAACATTTTGTTGTTTTTTTAGTAAAAATTTGATTTTAAGGTTATTTTTAAAATAATAATTCAAAGAAAAGTAATTAAGTAGAAAAAAATGCTTTTATAAAATAGCATTAACGGCGTACAAATTAAAAAACAAACCAATTAAATGGAAAAGTAATCAAAAATTGAATTAATTATTTTAAGAAAACTTTTATATTAAAAAGCTTTCGATCTGTAACAATTTTATTTAAAAACGATTTTTTAAATAGTGGAAATAAAAGCAACGAAAAAGTAATTAAATAGAATTATAAATAATTTTTTAAATTTGAAGTTTTCATTCTAAATTTTAAACAATAATTTTTAAATAATAATATAACAGCATAAAAGCAAACAGAAAAAAAAATTAATTTAGATAATTGAAAAGAAAAATAAATTTATTTTTTAAGAAAGTTGTGTTATCAAATATAATAAAAGCAACAAAAAAGAAATTAAATATTGTAGAATTATGAATAATTTTTCTTTTAATTTCAAATTTTAATTTAATTTTTAAATTTTCAAAAATAGTTTTTAAATAATATAGTACATGCAACAGAAAAGTAATTAAATAGAAAATTAAAAACAAAATTGAAACTTAATTACAACTTTTTAAATTATTATTTTTTTAATTTTAAAACTAAATTAAATTTAATTTAACAACAATTTTCGTAGTTTTCATAAATCTCTTAGAATCAAAAATTTATTTGTTAGCACCTGTGCACATATTTTAAGAATACTTTTTAATATAATATACCTTGTTTTTACATACATACATACATAGTTCAAAGTGAATACAAAATTTTAAATCTGAAATATTTTATTGGATGTAAAGCTTTGGCTTTACGAGTAAAGTTCTAATAATACACTGCCATTTGTATTAAAATAATTTTGTAAATATATAGTAGTTACTTAATATTTTCGAAACATTATTAATTAACAAACATTTTTTTATAATTACAGGTCGCTCCACACATCTCACGTAATTTTGAGTAAGTACTCTGCTTTAATTTTATTTTTTCTATATACTACAACCTGCGACCGTAAAAGTTATTCGGAAAAAACTTCAAACGCGCGTAGCTGCATATAGATTTTCTATAGTAGCGCTGCGTACTCAGCTTTTTATTTTCTCATCAATTTTTTCTTCTAGCTTTCTAAGCATCACGACTTGTCTCCACAAAATTAATAGCAAATACCCGACCTGCATTTCACATTTCAAGAGCTGCTTTATTAAATTCTCTTTCCAAGTGGACGAGGATACTCATTTTCGTATAAAACATTTATTACTTACACCTTTTTAAATGAAATTCGCTATTTTTATTGCACACCCTTCATTTTATCTCAAACCCTCTAAAAAGGAAGTAAACTGCAGCAGTCAACGACGGCATCTCGCCGCACACCAAAATCATCATAAAATCTCTGAATTTGTACGCTGCACGTTTATGAGTTATACATAAACCGCAAAATTTGTTGGGCGTAAGGCAAAATGTAACCAAATGACCACCGCCCAGCTAATGGCCATGTTGCTCATTTTATGTTGCTGGCGGTGATGCTAATGACGCGCGGTAATGCCGACGACGTCGACGATGTTTATAAAGCGAATACGGATGTGGGTTCCGGTAAGCAACCACCAACAACTTTTTGCCTTCAAGTTTTCATTATTATATTCCACATGATGAGAGAGGGGTTTGTAATCTGAATCAAATATGTCTTTATGTATGCCGTTGTACTGGGTGCCAGTCTGCTATTAAAAGTTGCAGCCGAAAGTCATAAAGTCGCAAAATTGTAGAAAAGTGAAGATCATTTATGCATTGCGCTCCTTTTGGCCATTTGGCGCATTGACTGGGCAGCCTTTATCGCTTTTTGTGCTGAGCATGGAGCGCTTTAATTGTTCACATTTTTATTTTTATTTATTCCGTGATATATTTACAAACATACACACATACATGCGGGTAGATAAGTTAAGCTTTTAGTTTGATTTTTCCGTGAAGGATGTTTGAAATATTGAAGGTGTTTTGCGAGCAGTTCCTTCATTTTTGGGAAAACCTGAGTACAAAAGAAAAACCAAGTGAACCATTTCGACTAATTAATAGATTAAGGAAAATATTTTTTGGATGAGAAATATTGTGGTTTAGGAACTCTAATTTTCATATTGCTAATGCA
This sequence comes from Anastrepha fraterculus, assembly GCA_037575425.1. Classification (NCBI taxonomy): domain Eukaryota; kingdom Metazoa; phylum Arthropoda; class Insecta; order Diptera; family Tephritidae; genus Anastrepha; species Anastrepha fraterculus. The sequence goes on from JAYXIM010032132.1 coordinate 14,581, forward strand.
GTGAAGTCTCTTGTGGGTGGAAACTCATCATCAGGCAACTATTTTCCGCGCAAGTGAAGTGTCCGCTCAAGAGAGTGTAATTTGTTCTGATACCTAAGATTTGTTATAGGAAAAAATGTTCGCTCAGGAGAAGTCTAAGTCTAATAGGGATGCCCATTAAGAGAGGTGGCACATGGTATCGTAGGTTAGGTAGAAGTGGCAGTCGGTCTTTAAACCAACTCACTTGAACCGTTGCCTATCCATTTTGAAACCACAGTAGTAGATAACCTACTACTCCTCGTTAAACCATCTTGTTTTAAGTGCAAACCCGTTGATCTGGCTGACACTTAGGTATATCCGTAAGGTCATTAGTATAATTCAATAATGATTATCCAAAGTATCTAAACCTAGTGGCATGCCACGCAGGACAGTAACAGAGAAGATGATTCTTAAAAATCAAATCGCTTAAAAAGAATTCTGGATCTCTCCGGCCATTGTTCTCTGGAAGGCATGAACGTATTTTCCGAAGGAGGTGAATTTACGTATTTACGTTCACGGAAAATAAGTTCATACACAGCGCATATCGAAACAACAAAAAAAAAAAAAAATACACAACCAATATATTTGATTAAAAAAAATGCCATAAAAATATATATATTTAAGTGCAAGCTTGGATGGATCCCTTATAAGCACTCAGAGTTCGCTTAAACATGAGTTCAAGGTCTGATTTGGAAAGTTAACGACATTCAAGCATTGAAAAATGATTTTTTCTTAAATGCAAATAATTTTCGACACTTTTTATAAAAAATCAAGTGATATAGCATTCATGCTGTATACACTCCTGTATATATTTGTACATATACAGTTGCGAACATAAAAATATGGACAGGTAGTAACTCTAACCCACAAGCGAGCTCGGCAGGCTGAGAGCGGCTGCAGATGGACAAAACTGATGGTACCTGTCATGTCCGATCGACTGTCGCAGTTCCTCCTGTCACTAAGCAGTAGGGACTGTAGGCAGCTGATTGGACTGATGACGGGCCACTTTTTACGGGCAAAGCACATGGAAAATGGAGATTACCACTCAGACAGTGCACTCTGCCCAGCTTGTGGAGAGCAGAATGAGATGGAGGACCACGTTCTGGTCGTCTGCCCCGGCCTTCGCTCGAACCAGGCTTGAAGTCTTTGGCATTGATGTGTTAAGAAGCGACCACCTTGGCTCTTCGGCACCACAAGATCTACTCAGATTTTTTCGAAGATCGGAGAAAATTAAAAAGGGAACCCGAGTGCAGTATAATGGTTTTAATTGTGTCTGAGTGTTGTGTTTGCTAGTTTGTCTCGACACAAAAAAAAAAAAAAAAAAAGCTCGCATTTAAACAGCTATGGGGTCCAACAGGTACTCTATTCAGGGTGCCGACTATTTTTTGGGTTATTTCATGCACGTAAGTTCCTTTTTAAATAAAAAAAAGTTTTTGAAAGTTGTAATAAGTGATTGCGAGATTGCAGCGAATGCCACAGCTTGACAGATTTCACTAAAATTATCGAAAATGACAAGGGATATACATATTATACCATATTAATATAGGGTTTACCAATAACAGGTGTTACTCGTATTTTGAGTAGGATTGCGCTATCGAGAAATGATTAACGATTTTTTTATGGCCGGGATGGGATGGTATTGATCTGGACAACGTTTATTTTCAACAAGATGTTTATTTTCAACTGGACAACGTTTATTTTCAACAAGACGGCGCAACGTGCCACACAAGCAACGAAACCATTGATCTGTTACGGGAAAAGTTTCCGGACCGTGTTATCTCTCGAAGAAGTGATCACAATTGGTCACCGAGATCTTGTGATTTAAGACCTTCTGACTTTTTTCTTCGATTCAAGACCTCAAAGATGGAATTCGTGAGGCTATCGAGAACATTGGGTAGACACTTTGCAATTCGGTTATGGAAAATTTCATTAAAAGGGGATATTGTCCTGTAAGCGTAGTCGTGGGCATTTGCCTGATGTTATTTTCCACTATTACCTTCCTCTTTATAATGAAATAAACATCCGATGATTTATATTAAAAAATTGCATTTTTCTTTGAATATCAAAATAACACCTCCTATTGAAAAACCCTATATATTGGTCCTACAACAAGCAAAATATACTACCTGAGAAATAAGTGAAATAAGTGGCTAGCCTGCCGTCTAATATTTTGTGGATTATTATGAGTAGTTTCGTCCAAAACCACGTAAGCGGTTATCGTGCCAATTAAGAAGACGAAGATTATCAGTAGACTAACTGTTGTGTGAAAACCGGCTCAGAATGCGCAGGAGAGGCGTGCTCGAATAAAGATCTCTCTCCGCAACGCTCGCAAAACTGCGGACGATTGGGGAGAGTTCATAATAGGTGGGTCGAAATTTTCAGTAGCACGAAAATAGTTCGTCGAATACAAAATAGACACTTTGGACAAGAACAATGAGCC
>JAYXIM010032135.1:0-10720 GCA_037575425.1 Anastrepha fraterculus
AGGTTTTTCATTTTACAACCAAATTCACCTTACTTTTTGCCCACAGGTAAAAAAAGAAAATATTAATCCTGGCAATCCTAATAAGGATAATGGAAAACTTTTATCAAATTATTGCATTGTCATCGGTCCTTGATGGGTGTGCAAAATTTCAAGTCGATCAGATGGGTAGAAGCCAGTGAAAATTAAGCTCAAAGATTCCGTTACATGCATACATACATACATACAACCCGACCTAATAAAAGTGTGTTAAAAAAAAGATTCAAAGATTCAAATTCACCTTACTTTTTGCCCACAGGTAAAAAAAGAAAATAATAATCCTGGCAATCCCAATAAGGATAATGGAAAACTTTTATCAAATTATTGCATTGTAATCGGTCCTTGATGGGTGTGCAAAATTTCAAGTCGATCAGATGGGTAGAAGCCAGTGAAAATTAAGTTCAAAGATTCCGTTACATACATACATACATACATACATACATACATACATACATACATACGTACATACATACAACCCGACCTAATAAAAGTGTGTTAAAAAAAAGATTCAAAGATTCAAATTCACCTTAATTTTTGCCCACAGGTAAAAAAAGAAAATATTAATCCTGGCAATCCCAATAAGGATAATGGAAAACTTTTATCAAATTATTGCATTGTCATCGGTCCTTGATAGGTGTGCAAAATTTCAAGTCGATCAGATGTTTAGAAGCCCGTGAAAATTAAGCTCAAAGATTCCGTTACATACATACATACATACATACATACATACATACATACATACATACATACAACCCGACCTAATAAAAGTGTGTTAAAAATAAAATAAATTATACGAAATAAAAGTAGTTATTGTTTTTATTTACTTAAATTTTATTTGGTATTCATGTTTAGGGAAAAAATAAATTAAAGTTTATGCTCGTTGTCAAGATGATGTTTTTTGTTTGTTCTCAATCAGTTATTCAGTTGTGAGTTACAGGGTGTTAACAATGGCAGTCAACAAAGAGAAAATTCGGTATTGGGTACATTTTACAGTTTTTCTTTGATAAAGTTGAAAATGCCAGCCAGGCTGAAATTGTGAAAGGTGTTTATGGAGCCGATACTGTAACAGCTAATTACGTAGCAAATTTGGTTATGTCAAGTCCGTTCAGATACTTTTAATACATAGTAAAGAAAATGTCGAAAGTGTCGATAAAATCACAGAATTAATCGAAGTTGACCGGCATGTTAGTAGTCGTAGCATCGCCGAAGATCGACCATACAACAATTTGAAATTATTTGCGCAAAAATTGTACGCAAAAAAATTTATGCGATGATTTAGATTTTTGTTCCCCAAAATAAAAAAAAAAACATATATCGCACTGTTATTACTTTGAATGCCACTGTGTGTATGCATTTACAAGGTGGCGCAAAATTAATCACCCTATCGGAAGATTCATAATTTTCGGAAATGACGTCGTATGCCAATCATATTTGACGCTTGTGAACTATACAGACTCAAAATGTTTTTTTTTATTAGTAAAAAAGTTGTTCAAGAACAAAACAGATGGTTAATTTTGCAGCGCCTTGTCTAATTGGCGCATACAACATTTGAAAGGCATTTGGTCAAGTTTCTCCTACCATTTTGCGCGCACGTCTTGTGTGAGTGGATATCGCTCCCGGGACTAACCGAATTTTAGTCACGCACAATTCCACTAACTGCAGTTGGATATGAATAATCGCAAAAACTTATCGTATAATAAAAACCAACAATCGCTTATCAATTCCTGTTTATTTTGATTAGTTTTATTTTTGCAGAAATAAATGTGGCTTATGACAAAGCCAATGGCAATCAAAATGAGTCATTAACCGGAAAAATCTAAGTGCGATTAGTAGTTCGAAAAGGTAAAGGGTTCGCTTAGATTGACTGAAATGAAAGTTGCTCTCCTACGCAGTGATAAGCAAATTCTGTCAAACATATGTATTTACATAAGGTGCATATGTATGTGTGTATGGTACTTATAGTACCTTTTAGAGCAACTTACCCTGCTAGGCATAAAAATAGAGTTTGAAAAAGACATTAAGTAAATGTGCGCATATGTAAATCTGTACAAAAGTTTGTTAAAATGTGCGCACGTTTTTGCTTTACTGCTGTAACCCGCAATAAAAAACTTGTCGCAACGATTTACAAAGTAAATATCAACTTAGTTGCCACTTTGCGAGTATTCACTATCTAAATTATAAATATAAACATATACATTTATATACATATATGCCTATATTAATATGCATATGTATAGGTATTTGCATATTCATCAAGGCACCCAACAAGAATATGTGTGCATGTATATGTGTATATAGGTAATCTCGTAAAAATGATAGCGAACTGCTCCATCAGCAACAGCAGGCGATGCCTCTCTCTCCAGTAAACTCCCACTACACTCGACATTGCGGTAGGCATGCATGCATGTATGTATGTGTGTGTGCACAAGTAAGTGTTGACAGCTTCATAGGGGATGTTTTGATTGCAATAAAGTACGAGTACATACGCACCGACATGCATAAGATGATAATATCAGAAAACGAATGCTTATAAGCCTATACTGCATATATTTTCACATACATTTGTAAATATGTGTGTATGTATGTGCGAAAGTACGTTTATGAGCTACAATTTTTGGCAACATTTCGCTTCCAATTTACATATAGACTACTCCGTTCATTTTCCTTTGCCTTACTGAGTGAAATTTAAATATTTTTCATTCATCCCATTATTAACAATATCACCCCCTCCAGCCACATTCCGACGAACTTCAGCTGATATACAACCCTTAGTGTATGAATTGAAAAAAGTTCCGACTAAATTTGCATAAAATTTGATTTTTATGGCATGGAACCTCGAAATTGAGCACGTCATGCAAGTACGTGATGGTACGTGATATTGTTGGATTTTTGTTGTTTCATTTTAGTTTTGAAAAGGAAAATCTCAAGCAGTGGTTGGTGCACGGTTTTCATACGTGTGAAAATGTCACGAAAAATAACTCAATGACAGTCATGCAGAGGGGTTTATTTTTATATTGAGTTGTTTGTACATACATATATATAGTGTATATATGTAGGTATACATTTTATGGGTGTATGTTGCATAAGAACTTTTGTATATACATACATACTCGGCTTGAAATGATGTATACGTAGAGTGGGCCTGGAGTAGCGTCAATGTTGAACAAAAGCTTATTTAGTCAAGCACCTGCTTCGTACGTCCTGTTGAGCTCTACATTATAAATGAATGGAATCGAAATCGCACTAATTACACTGTGTTGGGATACATTTTCCTTATTTTTTTTGGCAAATATCTTACTTACTCTAGTTTTCGAAATGACGGTATTTGAAAATCTTTTTTGAGGCCGCTGAGAGCTCATTTAGAAACAACCTTAACGCACAAATGTTGAATTGAAACCCCGTTCGGACCTTAATGTATGTATGTACGCAATGGCGGTCCTACTAAATGCGGCTCGACAAATTACAAGTTTTTTATTATTTATGTCACTTTTTAAATGGATTCAAATATTAGTTTGGGAAAAAGAAATGGATTATTTTGTCGTACAATTTTTGCGCAAATGGTTTTGAAAATGTTTTATGGTCGACGATTACTAACATGCCGGTCAACTTCGATTAATTCTGTGATTTTATCAACACTTTCGAAATTTTTTTAATATCAAAAGTGTCTTAAGGAGATAGATACGTGTAAACGCCTATATTTTCCCTGATTTTCGTTAAAATTATTTAAAATGAAGTAGTCAATATATTTTTTTCAAAATTGGCATACGGTTTATTTATACACTAAAATAATAAAAAAAAATTCTTTTTATTTTAATCATTTGAAATGGCGGATGTACACTCAATTCTTGCAGGAAAGTCGCAGCGGGGCTTCTCAATCGGTGGGCATTGTAGCATCGGCGTTAGTGACCTGAATACAAAAAACCAAAAATTTTTTTGTTTATTAATGCCATAATTTTACAATGAATTAAACAAAAATGGAAAACAAAAAATCGCGGAATAAAATGCTTCAAAGAAAAAAAAATGAGTTTTGGGGCGAATTTTCCTATTACTTTTGCTTCGAAAAAATTATTTTTTCAAAAAATGTTCGAATTTTAAATTTACATAGAAAGTAATATCACAAAAACGATGTGTGCAAAATTTCAGGGAGATCGGTCAATAACTTTTCGAGTTATCGTGTATGCCAATTTGAAAAATATAGTTTTGAGAAAAACGCGTCTAAGGTCGATAAAGTACAATTTTGTACCCCATTCTATTCTGGCATAATGTAATCCAAGTTTGAGTGGTTGAAAATTCCCATTGGTTTTTTGGCAATATTTTTTGTTGACGCTGTTGCTTTTTTGTTGAGCTTTACAGTATGCATATGGACTTATACAAACCTATAGATAAAACGCATGAACCGTTATCTGTGCAAGCAAAGTATATTTAATGCACCATTCCCCGTAAAACTAAATACAACTTTGTAAATTGATAACATTTGCTATGCAGCGAAAAGCCGATGAATAAGACCAGCCAGTGAACTGATGACAAGTATTGTGGAGTGACCATAAAACAAAGCAAAATATGTATTGTATATATACAGCATATACTTGTATGCCCACTCTGTCCTCTAAAAAAAAACGTAAAAATAAAAACAGCAAAATAAACTATAAAAAAAAAACGGTAAAAACTTATGGAATCCCTTTACTAGTTAACAGTTTTCCTTATCGGAGAGGAGCCCAAAAAGTTTGCTAAATGCAGTGGAAAGAGAAATGATATACGAAATATTATTTTCCTTTCCATATACTTGCCCTAACCACTCTAATTCGGACCCCTTTGATTTCTTATACCATCTTGATCAAAAAGTACCCGGAACAACCGCCAGGTGACACTCTAATTGATTTGCATTTTTTTTATGTTAAATTCCCACATCGGTGATTAAACCTCCTACCAAAAAGCTCTGACAAAAGCTTAAGATTTGTTAAAAATGCGCAGTATTGAGTAAATCTACCTCTGCACGCGTTTTAAATTTTTTACAATTTTAAAATTGGATTTTAATTTGTAACAACGAGTCTACATTAAATTTTTGCGCTAAAAATGGATTCAATGGTGCGAAAACCATAAAAATGATGGGAAACTGTTTCGGTAATGATAGTCTAAAGAAATCCGCGAACAAACGTTTACCAGTGGCACGAATGCTTCATTTATCGAGGGAAGCGAACGAAGTGGCAGTCCGCCGACATGAAAAGATCAATAAAGTGAAGGAAAAGTTGATCAATAACCGCAAATTAACCACCAGAGAGCAGACAGAGGACTAGAAAATTGCTTATGGATCCATTCAGGTCATTGTAGTTGGGTTGACAACTATGTAAGTAATTGCGGATTTCACTCATAGATGGCTATAGTTGAATTTTTAGGTTTGCAGACATTGTACAAATGTAAAACACATTTTGTTATTTGATAGTTGACTATTCAGCTGTCAATCAGTAAACGAAGTTTTTTGATCGGTTGCGTAGTTTTCGTTTAGCGTTCGTTGAAAAATGGAAAATCAAAAAGAGCATTTTCGTCATATTTTGCTTTTTTATTTCCGCAAAGCGAAAACCGCATCCCAAGCTCACAAAAGTTATGAGCTGTTTATGGTGATGAAGCCTTAAAAGAACGACAATGTTAAAATTGGCTTGCCAAATTTCGTTCTGGCGATTTTTAACTCAAATATAAAAAACGCTTTAGTCGTCCAGTTGAAGTTAATGACGTCCTAATCAAAGCAATTATCGATTCGGATCGTCACAGTACAACAGGTGAGATTGCAGAGAAGCTTCTTGTATCAAGTCATATATTCAAAAACTCGATGCATGGGTTCCTCACGAACTGAAAGAAACGCATTAGCAGCTGCGATTTGCTAAAGAGACGTAACGAAAATGATCCATTTTTAATACGACTGATAACCGGCGATGAAAAAAGGGTTTTTCACAACATATCAAGCGGAAAAGATTGTGGAGTAGGCCAGGTGAACCCACTCAAACAACATTAAAAGCTGATATTCGTCAAAAGAAGGTTTTCTTATCAGTTTGGTGGGATTACAAAGGAATGGCCTACTTGGAACTCTTACCACCCAACCGAACGATCAATTCTGATGTCTGCATTGAACAACCAACGAAATTAAACAATGCATTTGAAAAAAAGCGACTCGAATTGACAAAGCGAAAAAGTATTGAAATCCAACATGACAATGCAAGGCCACAGACATCTTTGGCCACTCGGAAAAAATTATTGGAGCTTGGTTGGGATGTTTTGCCACATCCACGATATAGTCCTGACCTTACACCATCTGATTACTTTTTGTTTCGATCTTTACAAAATTCCTTGCATGGTAGAAATTTCAATAATGATGATGATGTCAAATCGTATCTGAAAACCAGAAGTTTTACGCACGTGGGATTATGATGCTGCCTGAAAAATGGCAAAAGATCATTGATTAAAATGGGCAATACATTACAGAATAAAGTTATTTATTTCTATGAAAAAATTTATCTTTGATTTTCTAAAAAAAATACATGCTTGCCTCGTATTGCTGCAAAGTACCAACAAAAGTTCCAAAGCACCAGAATTTCAAGCAAAAAAAGGACCGCACTGATATTGCCATAAACATGATTTCCAACTCGAAATCAGACCCAACTTTCATCAAACGCCTCAATACTGGAGACGAGGCGTGGGTTTGTGAGTATGACATGAAATCTCGGCTCAGAGCAGAGCTCCAAATGAATAACTAAAAAAAACCACATCGTTTTCAGTCAAAAAAGAAATCAATGCTTACAGTTTTTATTGATTATGGATATATAAATTGGTGTTGTATGCCACGAATTTTTGCCAGAAGGTTAGCGATTTAGTAAGAACTATTATTTGAGTGTTTACTTGAAGTAATTTGCCAAAAAAAAAAAAGAATTTGTGTGAAAACAACTCGTGGATTTTGCATCATGATAACTCACCGTCGCACAGTGCCTTATTTTTCGTGAATTTTCGATAAAGAACGAAACGAATTTGGGTATTTTTTCCATTTAAGTAATGCTCGAAATTTTTTTTGTATGGAGGAAAACATCCAAGCAGGAAAAATTGTCAAAAATCAATATAATTTTTGAGCTACTTGAAATTTCCACTTCTTTTATTTTTGATAAATTATACATTTAGATGGCATTCTCAATTGAAAATAAAAAGCCTATATCAGAAAAACAGCACAATGCATATTTTATCGCCCCTAGTCGGAACGTAGGGCGGAAATTTACACTAGCAAAATTCAATGAACTACAAAACTGCATAATCGAAATTTTTTCAGAAATTTTGTTTAAAAAGTTTGAAATTGTGATGAAAGTAGCGACGAATTTTCATCAATTTTTTACAAAGTTTACAACTTTGTTTTATACGGTTTTTTTGTAGTATAAATTATAGGTTTATTAAAAAATAATAGTTAAATAATAATTATAAAATAAATAAATAAACAGTCAAAACTTGTCAATATGCAATGTACACTTCTTTTTAATGCCGACATTATACTTATAGGTATACGAGTATAAAGGGCCAAAACCAAGATTTCCATTACTCAAAATAAATTTTCTTATTTAGTAATAAAACTATTCAAAAACAAAATTAGTTGATGATTAGTTTTGCGCCACCTTGTGTATATATTAAAAAAATTAAAAATCTATTATTCTTCTTCGCTATACTCTATACTAAAATAAGCTCAAAATCCATCCTATGGCGGTTTGATCAAAGGAAATGGTTGGCCTTTCACTTAAAAGGTAGGCATTCGTAATAGCAGCTTGACTATGTAAATAATCATTGCACCTAATTGTTTTAATTCACTCCATCTGAACTCTCCAATTCACTGCTTCTTCATGCGTACAAATTTTAATTAGACTTCGTCAAGGCAATCTGTGAAAGTCCTAACAAACAAATTTGATTGAATAATTAAAATTATGGCTGAATATTAATAACAAATTTATTGCAAGTGTCAAAAGCAAACAAAAATTTGATTTGTCTCTATTGAAGTGGTTGAAAAACTCCATTATAAATTTCGGAGATGCGCATAGCTTTTTCAGTGCATACATACATACATACATGTTTTTACATGTGCATACATATTTATACTTGAGTTTATGTGTCGCATTTCGCCTGCAAAGCCATGTGGGGGTCGTCAACCGGTAACTTCATTTAATCGCTCTAACCTGCACCGCTTGGCTTGAGTGTGTGTTGGTTGGTAGCAAGACGAAGCGCGAATGTTGAGAGGCTGAGTTTCCTCACTTTTTTGTATTTTTGGGCATTCGCCTTCTTGCTAAGTATGCAGTCGCTGCTGCTTGCAAGTACATAAAATACCAACAACTGGTTTTTATGCTGAGCGCTCCTACAATGTCGTGCATTTGTCTCTTCATTTTATGTTGCTGCTGCTTGTTCTCGTGATTACTCTAAGTGACTACGAGCGCAACAACTGGTATGCAGTGCCAATCCTTAGTAAACCAATTTCATGTTGCCAATTATTTTTAATTTTTTTCTGTGTTTTTTCGTTTTAAATTCTTCCTTTGGCTTTGCCAGTTGGTTGCCTTATTTTATTACATGTCCAAAATGTTAGTTGTATTTGTTGTGCATTAGCGACAGCGACTGGTTGAAGATGATTTGTGTGGAATTTCTACTTGAATGGGCAGCACATCATTTCGTGCATTTCTTTGCTTTTGTTTAGCTCTTTCTCCTATTTATGGTGTGGTTTTATGTTGCAGGCTTGTTTGTTCACAACATCTTCTCAAAAAACCGGATATGTAGGAAGCAGACACCTTTGGCTGATCTTTTCTCGCTTTCGGGTGTGTGAACAACAACTTAGACAAACTTACTTAGATGCTTAAAAATATGGAGAGTAAATCCCAATAGGAAATTGTATGAGCTTTTCGACAATCCAAATCATATGGAATCAAATAAACTGTTATCATTATTATTTCTAGTGCATTTTGGGAGCTCTCCCAATTGCTCTTTGGCCTTACTTAAAAAAGCCTGTAGTTGGTCACAAATTACTGGATTTAAGCCAAAGTGTAAAGGAATAGACTTATTAAATACTCTTTTCTCAACTTTCTGTTCTTTAACACATCTCTATCCGCTCTCTTTCTCTCTTTACGCGAGTTTGGCCGAGTTTAAGAAAGTGCCCAGTCGTTACTTTCTCGTACTAACCGACGTCAGTTGGACACACCAAGTGAAGCCAAGCCTTTCTCCACCTGATCTCTTCCTCTGCTACCACCACTTTCAGAGCCGGAGCGTTTGTATCCATTCGGACGACATGACCCAGCCTTGAGCATTCTATTTTGGAGTAATTAAACTTTTTAGATTAGCCTAAGCGGTTGTCGCGTGGCCACCATTCGGAAGAGCGTAGGTCCGAATCTCCGCACATTATATATGTATACAATTTTAAGTTATTTGCAAACATCAAGAAGAAAAGTATAAACAGAATCAAAAGCTAAACCAATTTAGTCGGGTGGAGTGATGCCGTCGGGGAATAGAACAATAACCAAATTCCAATTAAAAGTGAATAGATGAATCCACACATTTTTCGATCAATTCAAATAATGGAATTTTTTTATATGATTTTTACAATATCAAAGAGCATTCTTACAAGAAGATACCGTTTGCAAAGAATATTTATTTAATTTGTTTTCAATGAAAGGTGATTTTTTCAGCCGGCGGCAAATTTAAAAATGTTCTGATGAAATTTGTCGTTGTCTCGGTTGCGTTAACTCTCATCAAGGCGCATTCGATTGAAGGTGGTGGCACCAGACCAAGAACAATGGTTTGTATGTTTGATTGACAAAGTATAGTATTGCCGAAGTAGAGAACAAATAATTAATTCGCCTTGTTTCATTCTGTGCTGACAGCCACATGGACACGTCGAAAGAAAAAAAAGAACAAATCAGCTGATTTACCGATACCACCTTTAATATTTAATAGATTCGCCTTGGCTATCATACACTGCAATATGTTTTAATTTTGATAGCGAACTTTTCTTAGGCGAAGTTCGTTCTGCGATTTAATTCTGTTTATTCTTTAAGGGGTAGTTTTTTTTACAAGTTTGAAAGGATTGAAAAAGTTTCGAAGACAATTCTAATTTTTTATACCTAAACGTTTTGTCTCGAGTGCCTTTTAATCTCATGTCGAAAATGGTAATGAATTAAAAAAATACTTGTTATTTTCTGCAAAAAGTAACAAATTACAAAAAAATAAAAAATAAAATAACAATAAAAATATTTGCCATTTTGAATTTCTAAATTTCTGCATTTCTCTATGCAGTCAAAATTTTTGAATTTAGCAAATCAACAAATATTAATAAATATTTAAAATTTTCTCTAATATTATATTTGTTTTAGAGCTTGCCGTCAGAGAGCTAATGACAGTGCGGCAATTAGCAACCAATTTCTACGTAAAACTACCTTTGTGCATACTAATTCAGCCGATATTTTAATTTGAAAGTGGTTTCCTTTTCACTATTTATTACTGAACTCACAATTTCTTCCATATATTTCTATATTTTTAAAAGGAAAAAAATGTTTATCGTATGACTTTTTAACAAAATTATGCTGCAAATATTTTCCTAGAGAGAACCATGCAAATTAGAACTCACCAAAGCAGAATTTCTCAGTAGATGCAGCCGGGAAATACAGATTCTAGGGTTACAGTGAAA
>JAYXIM010032137.1:0-12017 GCA_037575425.1 Anastrepha fraterculus
CGTACGACGCCTCTTGCAACAATTATAAATCTTCCGATAGGATGATTAATTTTACGCCAGCTTGGATATTTATTTAACATTAATGAACGCTTGGCATCGCCGTAGAGCAAAATAAGAAGCATAAAAATGGGAAGTGGTGCTTGCGGAGTTAGTTAAGGAGCGTGGAAAATTTTCTGTTAACTCTTTTAAATTTCTTTATCAGCAGTTTTGTGCTTAGAACCAAAGCAGATAAGTGCTATTGCAGCGAGATATATGAATCAATCCATGAACTGCATATTAACGCTTCTTGGTGGTGAAGAGTAGAACAAATAAATTTTAGCCTTCCATTAGGCGCAGTGTCTTCTGCAGTAAGAATAGGCGCGGTGTAATAAATAGGTAAAAATGACGACAAAGAAGTTTGAAAAAAAAGAAAATAAATAAATTAGTACCAAAATATATCAATCGCTGTCTAAAAAAATCATATAAATCCAATTCTCAAATATTTTCTTCTTTCTCTTATATAATATATAAATGAATGTTTGTCTGTATGTCATCGATGAACTCAAAACCTACTGGACTGATTATTATAAAAAATGATATATATATGTGTTTTTCCACGGAAAAGGTTTGTGGAATATGTTTATTGACTTTTGTGGTTTCTCGGCGAAAAACTGCTACAAGTAATTTTCACAGGCTTCTCTTGAAGCCAACTTTACTCCATTAAGGGAGTTCTGCATTGACCGAAACAAATGGTAGTCCGATGGTGCAAGGCCAGGGCTATATGGTGGATGCATGAAAACTTTCCAGCCAAGCTTTTCCAGTTTTTGCCGAGTCAGCAAAGATGTGTGTGGCCTAGCGTTGTCCTGATGGAATACGACGCCCTTTCTGCTGATCAGTTCTGGCCGTTTTTTTCGATTGCTTGCTTCAATCTCATCAGTTGTTGACAGTAAAGTGTAGAATCAATCGTTCGAGCAGGCTGGAGCAGCTCATAGTGGATGATTCCTTTCCAATCCCACCAAACACACAGTATAATCTTCCGAGGCGTCAATCCTGGCTTTGCGACCATTTGTTGAGCTTCACCACCCTTGCACCATGATCTTTTTCGCACATTATTGTCGTATTTGATCCACTTTTCGTCTCCTGTTACCATTCGCTTCAGAAATGGTTCGATTCCATTTCGTTTCAACAAAGAATCGCAGATGTTAATTCGGTCCATTAAATTTTTCACAGACAATTCATGTGGTACCCAAACATCGAGCTTCTTTTTGTAACCAGTCTTTTTTAAATCGTTCAAACCCGTTTGATGATGAATGTTTAGTGCCTTGGCGATGTCATGGCAGCTTATGTGACGGTCCTGGTCAATCTTTTCCATAACTGATACAGCATCGTCTCCGTAAACTTCACAAATTTCATTGGTGGCTTGCGTGGCATTCTTCCCTTTTTTATACAAAAATTTCAAAATATAGCGAATTTCATCATTATTTTCACTCATTTTTGAACAGCTATAACTTTTTTTCAATTCCTCGGAATTTAATTTTTTTTTGGGTAAATGAAGCTTAAAATGTCACCTTTCTAACACCATATGATATGACACAATGTGATTGGTAGCACTGGAGATAGATGACTCCAACGACATCTATTGGCGAAGTACGAAAAGACTTTTTCGACTACACAATATTATGTAGTCCATAGCACTTCAATAAACATCGAATTGAAACTACACTTTGTAATGTCACAATTTTTTCGAAATAAACAAAATCAATAAAATGGTTTAGAATGAATTGAATATTTGTGTACTGATTTTTCTTTAAATTTATTTTTCATAAATTTATTTTAGTTGTTGGCGTAGCTACGCGCGCCGGGTACAGCTAGTTTTATATAAAAATGCGAAAAATTTGGCATCATTTTTAGTTGGAGTTTCTAGAACAATTTTTGGTATGCATTTTTATAGCTTATGTAATTTTAGTATAACAGAGTTCAAATTTGAAGTTCCTGAAAAATCTCTTGATCTTTTATAATTTCTTTCTCTGCCAATCATTTATTATATGGAGAGAGTACGCAACACCGCCATGGGAAAAAATTCTTATAACTCAACGGAATTTTTCAGCAACTTCAAACCTCCACTTTATTATACAAAAATTTAATAAGCTATAAAACTGCACACCAAGAATTTTTCTAGAAATTCAAATTATAAATTGTGATGGAAAGTTTCTGGAATTGTTTTAATTTTTCTATGTACAAAGTTAAAACTTGGACTTACATATATGCATTTTATTAGACAGTAAATAAAAATATTAATAATAATAAACAATCAAAAAACAGAAAAATGGTAAAAACTGTGCAAAATGATTGAGGCGCTACCGTTTACCGCGTCTTGTATTTATGCAGGATAGAGAAAAGTAGAGTAGTTTGAATAGTCCTTGAAAAAAAACCTACTTAATTGTTTGGGGTAAACTTTTTTGATTTTCCGATATTAGGCTTATACGCTTCGTCCAACGCTGTTCTAGTTTGCTGATTTGTTGATTCCTTCTGAGTAATAGGATTTGTCTAAGTCTGAAAAATACCTATTCGTTTCAGCAATCAGCTCCTCGTTTGAATGAAATCTTTCTCCTGCCAGCCACTTCTTCAAATTGGGGAACATATAGTAGTCAAAAGGTTGCGAGGTACCCAAGTCTGGAGAATAGGGGGGATTTGAAAAGAGTTGAAACTCTCACTCGACTTTCTCAATTTCAAACAAATGCCAAACACAAGGAAATATAAACTGAAACTTGGTGTGTGTTATTCCAACAGATGCTACTAACTAAATGTAACTCCGATACGTGCCATTAGTGCCCTCTCTCTCTGGCGTCGCACGGACTTTTTAAACGACTCACGGCAGCCACAGTGGCCCACTGTGATTACTAGGAAAGGAAAGACAGCCTTGTGGAATTCTATCTCTACAGTTCCTAAAGCCATACCGATCTATAATGAATTCAGTCAGCCCCTCCGTGGCCTTTCAAAATTGTGAAGGTGCCTATTCGAGGTGTAGCGCATTCTGTGTAGCTTCTGAAATAATATTAATGCGAAGCTTTGAGCTGGGTTGCCATATTGCCAATAGTTCTGTGCCCCATTAGCATTCTTGTAATGAGTCTTTCTCTGCCTAATTGAGAGCCTCAATTAGTTCCTTTGCTTCTTCGAGTTGTCTGGCTTAGTTAATCTGCTGCTTGTATACTGCCCATACTAAGAGAATTGTAATTCGTAATTCTGTCATCGTACATCCTGAGTAGGTTTCCAAATTATTTCAACCGCTGAGCTTTAGCGGAACGCATAATTTTTTGATCTGATATCAGCTGCTCGCTCCCCTCCATTGTATCTGATTCTGTAAAATCTATCAGCTTTCTTTATTGGACCAACGCTCAAAGCGTTGACGGTAGTTTTTTTTTATGTTAGATGTCGTATGTTCGCAGCCATTTGCTGCTACTGGTCTTATTTGCTCCCTGTTGCTTCGTAGCTTACACGATCTTAGTAGTTATTTATTTTTGAGAAGTTTCAGGTGAGTGAAATAACTTCTATTAGCAGCTTGCAGTCTATCATTATCGACGATTAGGGGGTCTGCAGCGCTGCTAAGGTTTACACCCAGGTGTTTAAAACTCTCTAAACTATAGGGTTTTCCAAACAGAGGTGTTATTTTGATATTCAAAGAAAAATGCTATTTTTTAATGTAAATAATCGGATGTTTATTTCATTGTAAAGAGGAAAGTATGCCGTTAATAGTGGAAAATAACATCAGGCAAATGACCGCCACGACCACGCTTACAGGACAATATCCTTTTCATGAAATTTTCCATAACCGAATTGCAACTGGCTGTCCTATGCCCTCCATAGCCTCACGAATTCCATCTTTGAGGGCTTGAATGGACCCTGGGCTCTTGGAGTAGACCTTCTCTTTCACGTGGCCACAAGATCTCGTTGAGCAATTGTGAACACCTCTTCGAGAGATGACACGGTCCGGAAACTTTTCCCGTAAAAGATCAATGGTTTTGTTGCTTGTGTGGCACGTAGCGCCGTCTTGTTGAAAATAAACGTTGTCCAGACCAATATCATGCAATTCCGGCCATACAAATTGTTAATCATCTCTCGATAGCGCAATCCATTCACCAATAACACCTGTTATTTGAAAACCCTATATATGGAACCATCTCCAGGTTACCATAGCGTGCATAAGAACTTTGTACGAAACTTATAAAATTTCGGCAAATTTTTAGCGAAATTTTAAACTATTTAATCAGGAAAAAAATGGTTATACAGTTTCATTGTCCATTAATTTTAATATAATAAAGTGCGAGTTTGAAGTATCGCAAAATTCTCGTTGATTTTTGGTAATTTTGTTTCTTGATGATGTTGCGCATTTTCTTCATGTTTTTTACTAATTAGGTGCACTCAGCTGCATATAAATTCATAAGAGCGCATTTGTTTTTAACTTTAGTATGGAAATAAATATATATGTAAAGTTGATTGACCCAATGCGCCCAAATGACAGCATTAAAACTGCACTTAATCCCACAAAACTTTCACTAAATATTTTATATCTAATATTTTTAGCACCTTCGTCATTGTATGCGTCTGTTTTATTAGGTGTTGTTTGGTTTTTGTTTTCTAATTTTTTTGTTAACCCCAAAAATTTGCTTTATTGCGCTCATCGGCGAATTTAGTTTTTTGTGCGGTGAATGCTGGTCCATAGCTCAAAGCCATAGTGAATTCAAAAAAATAAATAAAAAAAGAAAACTAGCAATATTTGTTGGCAACACATCCAAACATCAAACAAGCTCAATCAATTTTAGTGCCGCTGTCAGCTTGGTGTTCAAATGACAGTGGCGCGTATTGGGCGCATGCGCGTGGTTGGCGTCGCCTCTGGCTGTTTTCAACTTTCAAATGAATATTTGCTAAACAAGTAGACACATACATACAAATATGCATTAATGACTTTGGCTTTGCATGGCCGCATGAAAGCATGGGAAGTACACAACAACAACAATTGTGACTGCAATTAAAGTACAACAATTTTTATCTGTAATTTTGGGCATCCGTTGCTCAATTATAATCTGCTCATTTGCTTAATTTACGCCACTCTTTCATCTGTTATCCATATGTGCTATAATTGTTGTTATTGTTGTGGTTTGTTTTATGAAAGGTGCAGGCATGTAGAGAAAGTGTTTGGCTCACACACAAAAACCAATAAAAAAAAAAACCAAACGCACAAAACCAAAACTTACAGTAAACAAGTCAAAAATGGTTTTAAACAAAAATAACAGCAACAGTGAAAAAAGTGTCAATATTAGTTTAACCTTTTGCCAGATTCGGTGAGAAAAATTCATCTCTACTTTGTATTCTTTATTTGGCTTTGTTTTTTGATTTATTTGCTTTTTTTCTCTTCCACTGTATTCAGCTTTGCCACCCTGGCTGCGTCGCGCTACAAATTCATTCATGAACCGGCTTTATCTCTTCTATGGCAAATTTCTTCTTTTTTATTTTTATTTAGTGTTGCGCTTTTTTCTTGTTTTTTTATTTCTTTGTTTTTTTTCAATTTAAGGTTGGTTTCTTTTGTTTAGCTTCAGTAATTTTTTATGATTTTTCGCATTAGACAAAACAGACGCGTGGGTTTCTGCTTCTTTGCTGTTGTCACCCGATTCGCTGAGAGAAAACACTTAAATTCATTATACCTTTAATGGTTTATGGGTGTTTCCAATTCACTTCACCAAGTTGTGTATCGAATTGGGATTTATGATAAAATTTAATGCAAACACTCTAGGAAAATTACACAGCATCTTCTCGATGTAACGATGACACGCCATAGCCGCACATTTATATGAGCGAACAGGCCTCAGCTCACCATCACTCTTTCAATATGCCAGTAGAGAATGGCGCGATATTTTGGAATATGGAAGAAAATTTGCAATGCCTCAGCGAAAAAAAATTGCCAAAAATCAATGCGAATTTTGAGTCACTAGAAAATTGCACTTTTTTATGCTGAAATATAATGGTTTATGAAATTGCTTGCCCAGAATTTTTTTAGAAAGATTAGAAATTTTGATAAAAATTTGCTAAATTTTTATAAATTCTGTGCAAGATTTTAAACTTTACGTTAGATGGGTTTTCCGGTAGCATGAAATATATTTGTATAAGTAAAAAAGTAAAATGAAATAAAAAAAGAAAAAAATGAAAATTGAACAAAAATGGAAACTGGAACTGAAGCTGGCTAGATTATCAAATTCCATGCCCAGAATTTTCCTAGAAATTCCGACTGAAAGATAGAAATTTTGATAAAAACTTGCTGAATTTTTACAAATTTTGTATAAAGTTTGAAACTTTGCGTTCCGTGGTGAATTAAGTTTTTATAAAAAAATTACAAAAAAAAAATAAAAATAAAAAAAATTTACAAATAAAAAAATTACAAAAAAAAAGTGAAGCCATCCCATCATCGTCGTGTCTGCGCATTGAAAGCATACAAGTACAAGATGGCGCAAAATTAATCATCATTCATCATTTCAATTTTTTATTCCATTATTATTCCACTCGGGACCATAGGGCTTCAACAAAACATTCAAATCTTATTCTGTTAACCGCTGTTCTCTTTGCGACATCCAACGTCTGGTTTACTGCTTCTAAATCACAAAAGTTAGAACGACTCCAAGTATTTCGTGGACGACCGAGTCGTCTATGTCCTTGTGGGTTCCATTCCAATGCTGTTCTGCTAATGCTTTCCCTGTACTTTCTGGGAGTGTGCCCGATCCATCGCCATTTACGACCACTTATCACCTTTTGGATTGGATCCTGCTCGGCGCATTTCATCATCATTATTTTGGTCTTTGCGCGCTCCATTACTTGTCTGTTTATATACTGCAGCTGTCTAGTGCACAGGTGTCAAATATGATTGACGTACGACGCCATTTGAAAAAATTATAAATCATCCGATTGGTTGGTTGGTTGGTTAAAGTGGTGATTCTTCCAGAATCCAACTAGCGCTTCCGCGCCATTTTGTTGCCACATCCTCGTTACCAACTTGTTTAATCCGATAGGCTGATTAATTTTGAGCCACCTTGTACAAGTATTATCAAAGAATCAAAAAAAAAAACAAAGGAAAATATGAGTGCGGGGGATGCAAGGAGTGCAACAGAATATAAAAAGAAAAAAAAAGTTTTGTCTCTCTGTTCGTGTGCTAGAAGACGCTAATCTCCGAAACAGCTGTACTGAATTTTATGGGACTTGCACTGATAGGTAGAGAAAGGTTCTGAGTACGACAAAATTTTTTCTAACATTTTTTTTTATTAACAGATTTTGCTCAAACTTAAAACATACACTTCTCACGACTAGGGGAAACAAACACTTTTCCAAGGAAAATTGCACACCAGGTGGCACTTAGATTGAGATATTTCGAAAAATCGTATTTTTGGACTATTTTATTTGCTTCGAATCTGATAATATTTCTCTCTAGCAGACGCTGTTGCTAAAATATTTCTAAAAATATTTTTTCTAGTCCGATTTGGTTCTTACCGAGAACAAAAATTAGAAAGCAAAATTGGCCGCTAGGTGGCACTCAGATTGGGATGTTTTGGAAATTTGTATTTTTAGCCTATTTTATTTCTTTTCCCCTGAAAATATTACTACTTAGCCGACGCTGTTACTGAAATATTTCTAAAAATAATTTTTCTAGTCCGAATTGGTTTATATCGAGAACACAAATTCAAACGACAAATTGGCCGCTAGGTGGCTCCTGAATCGAAATATTTCGAAAAATCGTATTTGTGGTCTATTTCAGTTCAAATTCAGAATTTGTAGTACATTACTGAGCGACCCGTTTTGGTGGCTTGTATTGGCATGGCACCCTGGCGTTAGAGCTATTACACTTCGCTCAAGGACTATGGAAAAATTCTGCACTTCACCTGCAAAAACAAGCATTTACCTTGCATTATTCAGATACCTATTCTCCAAAAGAACAAAAAATATATATAATATATTGCACGCTTGAATACTAGTAACTTAACTTCTTACGAAACCGTTTGCTTTTCTCTACAGCCTCGTATATAATTCAATATTTTTACCTATTTTTTGCTTCACTATGCATTTGTTAAGAAGTTCACACTCTAGTTTATGCTACATTTGCTAAACCAAACAATCCACGCAAAAAAAAAATTCAATCATAGCGTAAAAGTTGTCCGCAAATTTCAGCTGTTTTGTGCCGAAATCGAGACACTTGTGGGCATTAACACGCAAGGAGGTTTGTGTTTTTTTTTTCAATATTTAGCAAAATCAATGGCGGTGAAGTGGTGAGCTGGTGAACTGGTGTGGGCGCAGACGATTTTTGAACCAGATAAAAATGTGGCATGTCAATTTTGCTGCGACGGTTGTCGATGGCGTGAAGAGATACGCTTTTAAGGCATAAGGCAGTTATATAAGCAAAATTTTTCGCAAGCAAAATAGCGCCTAAAAATAAAAAAATGATAGTACTTTGAATTTGAGGGAAGCAAAATTCCTTAAAGATATGAAAAATGTGTAAACAACTTTTTAGGAAAAATATGTAAAAAACAAAAACAAAAGCCCAAGTGTTCACATACTATTAGTGGGTAGTGTTTGACTGATCAAGTGTAGCTTGGCATTGATTTCTGTGCTTTGGTTTTAATAAAAAGTTATTAATTGTATTATATTTAAGCAGCAACAACACATTGGTTGCCACGGCGAAAATTCGGGAGTCGCCCGCGTTGGAATGAGAAATTCAAACGTTTGAACTGAGCTCATACCATTGATATCCAGCTCTTAAATACAATTCATGTAATGATTGAGTTGAAGATGATAGTTTATTTATTTTATTAAAGTTATTCATCTGACTATCATTTTATAGAGGCTGCGCGAAAAACGACAGCTTCGCCAAAATTTTGAGCAGTTTTGATTATTTTTGTTTTAGGTTAGGTTAGCTCATTATCTAAGCAACCCCATGTATAAATTTAATATTAAACTTAAAAAAAAAACTAGAAAAATTCCACACTTTTAATTAGCGCTGAAAGCCGCAATTAAAGAAGCAGTGGATTGGCTGCTTACATTACTGTAAGGCAGGTAAATATCCACTCCGACAGCCAGGCGGCAATTAGGGCTTTGGGTTCAGGGAATGCCTGACTTTTCTCTCAACTGCATTCGAATACTTTGATTTTAGGTTAATTTGGGTCCCCGGTTACATTGGCATAGCGGGAAACAGCTGGGATGATGAGCTGGCCAAACTGGGGACCCTCGAGACGGTTATACCGCAAATGGGAGGATTGGGGTTCCTTTGAGAACCTGTTGCCTGCTCCTGTAAAGACGGGCCTCGCGTCAACTCAGTGAGCGCTGGGTTAATGTGCAGACGTGCAAAGTCACGAAATCCTTCTGGTCACCGGTAGATGGGTGGCGCTCGAGAGAACTGCTGAGACCAACAAAGCCACAGCTCTCAAATTTGGTGGGTGTCCTTACCGACCATTATCTGTTAGGTGTTCGTGCGATGAGACTTCGGATTGTTCGGAAGTCATTACCGCAGAAGCTGTTTGGGCTTTGGGTTCAGGGAATGCCTGACTTTTCTCTCAACTGCATCTGAATACTTTAATTTTAGGCTCATTTGAGTCCTCGGTTACAGTGGCATAGCGGGAAACTGTTGCAATGATGAGCTGGCCAAATAGGAGACCCTCGAGACGGTTTCACCGCAAATGAGAGGATTGGGGTTCCTTTGAAAACCGGTTGTCTGCTCCTGGATACATTGACCTCGCGTCAGCTCAGTGAGTGGTGGCTTAGTGTGCAGACGTGAAAAGTCGCGAAATCATTCTGGCCACCGGTTGATGGGTGGCGCTCGAGACAACTGCTGAGACCAACAAAGCCGCATCCCTCACAATTTGGTGGGTGCCCTTACCGACCCTTATCTATTAGGTGTCCATGTGGTGAGACTTCAGATTGCCTCAAGTCCTTTCTGCAGAAGCTGTTTGGAGGATGCAGTCGAATCATCTCTGCATCTTCTCCTCAGCTTCCCTGCTATCCTTGGGCTGATATTCAGATACATTGGTAGAATAAAGTGAACATTTCAAGCTGAAATTCACGTCGATTTCTCATAACTTTTACTCTGACGGTGACGGACTAGATTCAAGCATCTTGTTTCTCACTTCTTTTCTGTGCCTGCTGATATAGCAGGTCTTCATATCAAAAATCTGAGGATCTTCAACGGCAACATAAAGAGGCTAACACAACCGCAAATTAGTCACCGTTCATAGTCCACAAACACTCAACCTTCCCCATCCCTTTCCTTTTCGTCCTCTTTTTTTCTTCACCTCTTTTCCCCCTCTAGCAATGGTATCACAAAGGATGAACCAAACTTCTTCGTTCAAAACTGGGCCCACTCTCTGGGCAACCATTCCTACCTAACCTAACCGAACATAACTCTGACCATGCTGCACATTTTCTCCATGCAATGACTGCACGAAGTTTCTTTTTATATGCACTCATGCCCTTATTGTATGGAGAAAATGCGCAATAACGCCAAGAAAAAAATTGAATGAAGTTTGAAATTTGAAAAAAAAAATTTCACAAAATTTCAAACTTGGATTTATGTGGTTTTTTTTATAGAATTTGAGAAGCAAAATAGGTTGTGATCTGAAAATTATGTTACTCACTTTATGTTTCAAAACAATAAAAAAATATTCGCAGCAAATCTTTGTAAATTTCCGCTTCCCAAAATCTTGCTTTCAACAAGGCTTTCACCACTTCTAATAAGCTTAAAGTATTTGAGTTTATTGCAATTTAAGCTTCCACACATTTTTTTCTATTTTCTATTTTCCTTTTCATTCTCATTTTTTGTTTGTTTTGTAATTCATTTGCAACTAACTCGCATTTTTTTCTATTTATTTCTTCTTATTTCTTTCCCCTAAACTGCTTGCAACTTCTTCCGCAAGCTCCAGCTGCCTTGTTGCCTTGTGAATTCACTGCAATGATAAGTTAATATGTACAACAACGCTCCTTGCAATCTGCTGGATGTTACAACCATTTGTAACTTTTGCTGTTGTCACTCAACTCAAATGCATTGTTGCAGTCATTGTTGGCTGTCGTTAGTTCAGTATCTTCTTCGGCTTCTGGCCTCCAGCTTTTCACTCACTGCATGCAAAATAACAAATGAATGCCGAAAGTAGTGAAAGCGACTTTTAGTTGTGTTGCACAATACTTCTTATGATTGCACCATATATTGCGGGGCATTGTGTGCGAAATGAAAGCATATGCAGACGAACAGCGCAGCGATGTTGCAACCAAGTCGGCGTGCTGACATTTGTGGCACGTTTGCGCTGATTTATGCGCTTCGCTGCATTTTCTGTGTCGAAATTTTTCTTCTTACTTCCTTACTTATGAGTTTTTTGTGCACTTTTTCACTAGATTTTTGTTTGCAATTTCTTCTTGTGGAAGATTTTTGTATCAGTTGGTTTTTTTCCAAGTTTTTTTCGGCTGCGAATGATATGCGATTTAGTTAAGTTATAGTTGCATGCCGCCGTCGACAACATTTTCGTGGGAGTTTCATCGACTTTTGTCAGTTTCCACGCATTGCGCGATTGCCTGCGCTGTATGTCGTCTTTCTGCATTCAACATGCGGTAGTTGCCACACAATATGTACTTGCTTGTAATTTGCTTCCTTGCTGCACCACAAATGCCACATATACTTCACATGACGATTTGTTCGCTTGTACTCATAGACTCTCGTAGTTACGTAAGTTGGTAGCAGACACGCAGAATCTCATTTGACTTGACGGCATCACTTCAGGACCATCTTCAATGATTACGTACGTGCAGCTGAGTTTAGCGGCGGTTTTGGTGGGAGTGTTGTATGCATGCGCTTATTGTTTGCTATGTTGCAAGATGGCATTAAGTTTAAATTTTGATTTTTACTTAAATTGAATCCGATGGAAATGCCACGGACAGCTCGAAAAGTCATTGCTTAGCAGGCACTAAAATATCAGGCTGAGTTTCAATTAATACGTTTGAACAGTACTTCTACGAAGTTAATT
>JAYXIM010032138.1:0-10943 GCA_037575425.1 Anastrepha fraterculus
ACAACATGAGTGTAACTATGCACCTCGGGGGAGTGTACATAGTTTGATGTAGTGGCATGCAAATACCCGGTAGGGAAATTCGCTAGCACCGACCTGCTGAGCAGCTAGGCAATTTGGATCAAATCAAGTTTGAGCGCCTTTTTTATGCGATAAAAAATAGTAAATCACTTTTATATGCGGCGATGTCCAAGAAAGTGTCAATTGTCATCTAATGGAATTTTTTTAGTAGTTCGAATGAGGAGCAAAATTCGAAAGATAAGATCTAGAATGCTCTAAATCGCTTACTGATAGTTCTAAACTGCTATTAAGTATAATAAATTACAGTACAATCTAGGTTGAATGAACCCCGGCTTAGCTAAAATCTTCGATCGAGTGAACACCAAATTTCTTTCATTGAGTACTCGTACTCTGTAGAGTTGGTTGGTTGGTAGGTTAAAGTGGTGATTCATCCAGAATCTAACTAGCGCTTCCGCACTATTTTTTTGCGAGACTCTCACTATCAACTTGTTTAATGGTTATTTACACCGTTATTCTAAAAAAATTTCATATAATACCGTCGTACTAAAACTCAAATCTGACAGTAACACACTCGTCGTGGATGTACTAGGTATTCTATAGCGACCCCTTGTCTTGTATGCCTTCACTTTTCGGCTTTACTTTGCCACTTTCACACCTTGAAACAGTACTTGGCGAATTAGATTCGGTGCTGAATCAGAAATTTGTCTCACAATCTTTATTTTTTCCTGCTTACTTTCAATATCTTACACATACACATGGATACTTTTGGTGATAGAGTTCCTACTACACACGTCTAAATTCTCATGGTGAGCAAATACTCGCATCTCTAAAAGACAACAAACAACTGGGGAAAATTCAGTTAAGGTATCGTTTAGCTCCGAGCAAAAGAGGAAGTGTTGTTTGCTGTAGGGTACGTACTGGTGGTTGGTGGAGCTTACAGGGCGTGCAGCTACACTACACGAAAGTTCTCATATATATTTTATAACAAATAAGGTGTTTGGTAAATATATGACAAACTCTTCATTGCGTGGCACATTTTTGTGTCCATCCTTAAATAACATAGGCAAACAAATATACGTACATACATACATATGTATATATATATATCTACGGCGCTTGTTCTCGCTTTACTTATTGCACCACTTCTTCTCGTAGATTCGTTTTAGTTCAACAAACGTAGAGTCGGTCAGTAGTGGCCTCAGGTGCTGCTATGCGTGTGTTTTGTAATTTAACACAGTTTAATGCACTTTGATTTTCCACACAGCCATACAGAGAGACGTACATACATATGCAAGCACTCATACATATCTACATTTTAAGAGCGATTGTCCCTGTAAAATAATTTGTGTTGCGCAAATACTCGTAAGTGCGAACGGGTAAATTGATGGTTAAAGTGACAGAGTTCTAAGTTACTGTTGGCAAGGGTTTGCCGT
This sequence comes from Anastrepha fraterculus, assembly GCA_037575425.1. Classification (NCBI taxonomy): domain Eukaryota; kingdom Metazoa; phylum Arthropoda; class Insecta; order Diptera; family Tephritidae; genus Anastrepha; species Anastrepha fraterculus. Next base: position 1,452 of record JAYXIM010032138.1, read on the forward strand.
TGTTAAATTGTTGGAAATAAAAGTTTAGCTACGAGTTTTTCTTTGGCTCCAAAGTTGGGCTAAAAACAACACTATTTTAGTTTTGCGTTAACTTTTGCTGATTTTACGGGTTTAAGAGCGTACAATTTTATATTCTACCGATTCCATGGTACCAAACGAAAAAATGACAATTTCGAGATTTATTTATTGTTGAAAATTATGGTTTTTCGGTTTTCTAAAGCCAAATATCTTCGGTTTGTTTTTAATATTTTTATACAGTGTTTCTTCACTTTCTTGGAGAAAGTTTTTGTTTTTTAATATTTATACCTACAGTTTTTCTTTACTTTCTAAGAACATTTTTTTATTTCTTTAGGAAAATTATAAAAAAAATTTTATTGAACATTTTTAATTTTTTATTGAACATTTTTTTATTTCATTAAAAAATTAAAAAAAAATAATTTTATTCAACATTTTTTTATATTTTTTTTTTAATTTTATTTTTTTATTTTTCTGTTGAACATTTTTTGCGGAACCACGTTTTTTAGTGACTCGTGAAAAACACCCCTCCTCATAACTTTTCTTATTTTTATATTAATTGCTGAGGCTAAGCTCAGTTTTATACTGAGATTCCATTAACTCTTTGAGTTATATTCAGTTTAGCGACTACTCAGATATTAATGAAAATAAGATGAAAAACAGAATCAAAAATAATTTTATTTGATAATAAAAAAAAATATTTTTTAAAAAAATTCTACTAAAAAAAGGAGGAATTTGTCACAAATGCTAGAAATAATTTTTATCAAAAATTAAAAAAAAAATGTATTAAAAAAATTTGATAAAAAAAATTAGGTGTTTGTCACAAATGCCAAAAATAAATAAAAAAAATCTTTTATTAAGAAGGAGATGTTTGTGTCAAATGCTAAAACGAATTTTTACCAAAAACAAAAAAAAAAAATTAATTATGAAAAGAGGGGTTGTTGGTCACAAATGACAAAGATAATTTTTCTCCAAAGCATTAAAAGAAAATATTTTATTTTAAAAAATTTGATTAAAAACGGGGGTGCTGTCACAAATGACAAAAATTATTTTTCTCGAAAATTAAAAAAAAAATATTTTATTAAAAATATATATATGTATATATAATTGGCGCGTACACCTTTTCCGGGTGTTTGGCCGAGCTCCTCCTCCTATTTGTGGTGGGCGTCTCGATGTTGTTCCACAAATGGAGGGACCTACAGTTTCAAGCCGACTCCGAATGGCAGATATTTTTATGAGGAGCTTTTTCATGGCAGAAATACACTCGGAGGTTTGCCATTGCCTGCGAAGGGGCGACTGCTATTATAATAAAAATATTTTTATTAAAAAAAGAGGTTGCTTGTAACAAATGCCAAGAATAATTTTCCCGAAACATTAAAAGCAATTTTTTTTTAATTTGATTAAAAAACAAATTATTAAAAAAAGGTGATGATTGTCACAAAAGCCAAAAGTAAGTTTGCCCAAAATTTGAAAAAAAAAATTTATTAGTTTGTCACAAGTGCCGAAAATATTTTTTCTGAAAAGTAAAAAACAAAAATTGTATTAATAAAATTTATAAAAAAAGTTTTATTAAAAACAGGGGGTGTTTGTCACAAGTGTCAAAAAATTTTTGTTGTTTTAATTAAAAGAAAATTTATTAAAAATAAGGTTTGTCACGAGTACCAAAAAAAAAATTCTGTACCATAATTTTCAATATTTTATCTTTTATACTCCCGCCTAAAAATAAACCGATACAATTTTTAAGTATTTTTTATCTTTAAAGTTTAAAATTTTTTTATAAAAATGTTAAATGCAACCGAATATATTTCACTGTAAAAAACTCTATGCCAAAACTTTTAGTACTGAATAAATCTCAAAACCATAGTTTTTTAATTTGTTTTACTTTAATTTTATTTTGCTTATTTTTTACTTCTTAGTACACTCAAGCCTACAAATAAACTAATTTTCAGAAAACTTTAAAACAAAGCCCAAAATATCATGCTTGGATCACTTGCCACGGAATCGCTCATCCCACAGTGCCGAGTTAACGCCTAATGCAATTTAGCGATATAAGGATGACTAAGAACCAATGGTCCCAGGCATACGTGATTTATGGTGAGGTCACCTCGACTTTCTGTTAAATGGCAAATGTAATGAGGACGGGATGAAAGGCTAAAATCCTTAAAGCCTTTACCGCTTGAGGCCAGTAGGATGCGTTTTATGCCTCCCTAAAATATCACATAGTAGTAAAAAAATTGTTTTGAATCAAAAAATGTCCTCGAAGGAATATTAACGGGACTCCAACGAAAACTCACGATTCAGCCTAGGATATTAATTTGACATTACATTTCTCCTGTGGCCGACTGTCAAGGAATTTTATTTCTTTGTCAACCCTGATCATTTCTCACCTTATTAATTTCGCTGCAATATTTCAAATTATTTTTTTTGTTAATTTACTTTTGTAGAACTTTGTTTTTTGAATGATCTGATAACTTTTTTTTTGATGATCTGGTTGTAGTGTTTTGGCATATACTCGATTCAGATGTTATTACGCTTTGAAGAATGTTCTTTGATCGTTTTTTTTGCAGATGTATGAGTGTTACACGAATTGGCGTCTGCGATTCTCTGCTGAAATATGTCGAAGGTGACCTATTTTTGAAGCGTAGGATAAAAATGAGCTAGTCTACTTTTTTACCATTAAGAACAAAGTCTTCTTCAATCATGAAATTATAAAAGTGTCTTCAAAATGGATAACAAGTTAGCCGGATTAAAGAAATGCTTAGAACCATTTACTTGTTCTAAGGCAAATCTGGCAAATCGTTATGCCAAATCTTCTATCATTACTGTTGAATTAATGTCCTCTGTACTCCATTCCCAATCTTTGAACTCATATACGAATCCAGTAAGCAAAACAGCTCATGCCACGAAGTTAACTTAAAGCGGTCTACCGCCAAATTCACTTGTTAAAGCCCCGCATTTCCCAGAGGCTACGGCATTTGGATGGGAAGGCTGATAACTCTAAGGCGAAATAACGCTTAGAATATATTTCATGCGCACACATTTAAAATATCCCACTACATTCGAGGTATTGGAAGCCAAAATAATTCTGAAATTTGATAGCGAATATCTATCGTATCATGCAATGTACCCAACATACCAACATTTCCAATTATTATTTGTTCAATTAATTGAGCTTGCGTGAGAGAATTGTAATTACTTTACTGCGTATTTGTTTGGTATTTGTTTGCGTATTTGTTACGTGTAAATACAGGGTAACGCATATAAAAAAATAAAATGTAATTGTCCACAGGGCGTTAAAAGAAAAGAATTGTACAATATTTACAAAGGTAATTGTGTGGACCACTGTAGCCAAATGGGTTGGTGCGTGACTATCATTCGGAAGTGCGCAAGTTCCAAACACCTGACCCGAAACACCTTTTAGATAGAACGAGGGTTTTCTCCAGGCTGCCGCTCTTTTTAAATTACCTACTTTGCGACGATTGATTTGCAAACGGACGTAAGCTCACGTTTCGCTAGAACAATACTTTGCACAAATTTTTAACTGGCTCGCTGACCATATTTGAATATAACTCGAAAAGTTAACGCCACTATGAAAGACCTGCTTTGAAAGTTATTAATAGAAGTTATGCCAGTTATTAATAGAAGAAATAATAAAAAATCTGTGGTGGGGTGTTGTACAAATTAATTACATAAACATTTTCAATGAAAAAGTTGAATTTTTCTAAAATTCTAAAATAAAAATTATTTTTGTTTCTAAAAAAGTATGCGGTTTTCAAAGGTATATTTTATTCTAAGCATTGCCTACAATGCATACAATTTCTAAAAATGTATATATTTTTTAAAGTATATTTTATTCTAAGCATTAAAAAATGTTTGAATTTAAAAAAGAAAATATTTTTTTATAAGTACATTTTCTTCTAAACATTCAAAAAGTATTAAGAATAATCCATAACATTTTCTAAAATACGTGTTTTTAAGAATATTTTATCTTAAGCATTAAGTATAATCTGTAACGAGAGGTTGTCGGTTCGAATCCCACGTAAAGCACGGTCCTCGCACTTTTTCAAATTTACCTACTTTCACTGTTTCATTCAGAAAAAATCATTGCTCAACCCCAAAAACTTATCCTTTCCATAATTACTCTCGCACAATAGTCAGCGCATTATTTGCATTGTGGCTGGTAAAACAAGCAAAAACAAAGCAAAACACACAGTTAAACATTGCATTAGTGGCGCCAACAAGAGGAAGCGGGCAACCGCGCTAATAGCGCTGACACATCAAATTTAGCGAAGTCCTCAACCATTTGTGTAATTCTTCTGTCAGAAAAATGTGAAACACAGATGGCGCTCAAGGCAGTAAGAAGACGTTGTTCCTAAGCAGGTGGGCATTCCCATACTTAGGACTGGTAGTAGCCTGGCGCTACCCTATCACCTACCCTGTCAGAAATCAAAATAAATTAACGAAACCAACGCAGGACTGAGAGGAGTGAACAAGGAAAATAAAAAATGTATCTTAAGCAAGGAAAAATTTATAAAATTAAAAAATATATTTTTTTAAGTATATTTTGTTCTAAGCATTAAAAAAATATTAAAAATGATCTATAAAACTTTTTAAAATATTTTTGTTAGAGTGCATTACATACACAGAATTAAAATATGTTTTTGTTTTAAGTACAGCTTATCGTAAGCATTGCCTAAAAAGCGTTCAATTAAAAAACAAAAAAATTATGTATATTTTATTCTAAACATTAAAAAATGCATACAATTTTTAAAATGAGTCGAAAATACTTCGCTTTAAAAATCTTTACACCATAAGTTTCAATATTGTATAAATCTAAAAATTAAATTTTTAAAATTTAATCTTAATTTAATCTTAAATTTCTAAAATTTAATCTTAGATTTTTTCATAACTGTTTCAGCTTACTTCTTATTATACCGAAGCCTACAAATGAACGAATTTTCGGAAAAATGTACAATAATATCCAAAGCACTGATGTATATCACTAGACATAGACTCACTCATTATAAAAAAGTGCCCCGACACATTAACCTCAAATGGCTCGTAAATGAAGAATGAATTGAAAGATCGAAATTAATTTTTTTGCGTTCAAATGAAAGATGAAATATTAAGGGGGGCCTCTTATCAGTGGCTTCAAAAAAAGGTGTTTTTTCTAAATTTTTTTTTCGAGGGGAAAAAAGCGACACATAGGGATAATGTTTTGCATTTATTTGAAGACATGATTGAAGAGTAATAAACAATTTTTTAACATTAATAAAAAAACAAAATGGTGGACATATGGGGATCTCGCACAACTTCTTGTGCGCGCTAGTAAAACGGCGTGTAAGATTGCGGTCGTAGTCTTCACCTGAAACACAAAAAAAAAAATATTGTCTTATTCAGAAGGCTGCCCCGCATATAATACACTATTCTTGTAGAAAAATATGAAAAAATGAACACACAATTAATTATTGAAAAAAAAAGTGCTTTTTTTCAAAAAAGGTGTTAAATAACATTAAAACATGATTTTGTTTTGTATTTTGTTAGTGAATTAGTTGCGCATTTTAATTTTTTTTATATAGATTATCGGTTTGAAACGATAACTTTCGGTGTTTTTTTTTTAACTCTTATACGCCATTTTCAAAAAATGGTTTTGAGAAAACGCGTTTCAAAGTTTTCAGAAGGTATACAGTATACTCACACGAGGGACGGTACGGAGGCCTGTAACTCCGAAATCACTTTGAATTCCGCTATAAAATTTTGAGGGCATATTTTCCTATAATATATCTATCGATTGCAGTAAAAAAATCGATTTCTTGAATCTGACTGATAAGAGCCCCCCTTAAATGCGTATAAATTTTGACTCCTCTGCTGATTATTAAGTGTCGTTTTCAATACTTTTCAGTCAACCTGTACTCGTATCTCATATCATGTTTATCAGCAGTTGCGTGCTTCATATATTCATCTGATGCTTCCGCATGAAATTTTTAGTTTAAAATTAAATGCAGCGCTGGCTGGAATTGCGAGGTGCCTGTGTGTGTGTGTATCTGTGCATGAAAAATGTATTACAGTTGTTTTTTTTATTTTATGTTGTTGTTGTTTCTTTTGGCACAAGGCATCCATGACCCCATTAAGAACAAACGCTATCTTAGCTTCATGAACTGATGTAATTTTAACTCTATTATTTTGATATTCTTTATTCACTTTTTACTGCTTCTTATAATCGTTCTTCTTTAGCTGATCATCGGCTGAACACTTTTCGGTTTCTGTTTTGCGGTTTAAGTGCTTTTCGATTTCTGTTTGTATAATACAATTTATTTTGGCAAGCCATTTTAATTGTTTACTTTTTTCTATTTTTCATACCTACCTACATTCACAAGTTCACCTCATATTCGATGCACCATCATCACTTTTTGTGCGCTGCTTCTTGCTACTCTTGAAAGCAAACATTATTATATACGTATATGTGATCTGCATGCATACATACATACATATGTCGGTATATGCAAATGTGTGTACTACTTTTTTACAATTGCTCTTCAGGCCATTTTTCACTCGCTTGCATTTTCATTCAATAAACGCTAACTCTTTGCTTTAAAATTACCATCGACAACACAGCAATTACGCGCTCACTGACAGCTGTTGTGCAACCGCAACAACAATAATTGACAGTCATTAAACAATTAAATGACATCAAGTGTGTTCTGTTGCTCGGTGGCGAGTGACGATAATATTGATTATTATAGCATTAATATGTATGTAGTGACGTAATAGCGTTGGTGTTATTGACAATGTCTGTTTGGCGAGTATGATGACGGTGATGGCGTTCTGAAAAAGTGTAAACAATATCTAAAAACAAAAAATTGTGCGAATTGAAGACAACATTAAAAATAAAACGTTGCTTAATTGTTCCGAATAATTTTGCAAAAGGCCGCATATGTGCTCATATGTGTATCTGTATGTGTAAATGGCCATATTTACGTTTAAATGCGAACTGAGAATTGAAAAAATGAGTCAAAAATGTATAAGTGAAACTCAAATGAAATATCCAAATACGGAAAACAACAGAGAAATACCTAAAACTTCGGTACTGGCATCACTTCCAGGAGCTTCCTCTTCACACTTGATGCCACTGCTATTGTGTGCCCTAATTTTCATTTCAGTTGTTACTTCATTTCATGACATTAGTTATGGCATACAATTTCGCCAAAATAAGCGTTTTTGCTACAAATTCTGTGTTCCACTGCCCCAAGTAAGCGCACTTTTTCCAGCGCTTCTGGAATTTTTTCGTTCATAATATGAACGAGAATATTTCTAATTGCTTAAATATTACCCCGTTTGTCGGCATAGACTTGTGGCTAGACTATTTTTAGATGCAAAGCAGTTCTGCAACTAATCGAGTCTTAAACAGATTTTCTTAAAATTGCGATGGCAGAACGGGGTCCTTCAGCCAGCCTGAAGTGCTTTAAACTTAAAAAATTAAAATTCCATGAATATTAAAATCAACGGCAGCATTTCCTATTTCACTTCTAGCACTTTTTCTGCAAAAAAAAATTGGATATATGCATCTTTCATATTAATTTTAGATTGAGTGGAGAATGAAGGTATTTATTTTTCAAGTCCTTCAAATCCAATAGCGCAGCTGGATATTAAGTAGTGGGTGCATTGGCTAGAGAGGCTGGGGCCTCGTTACAAATAAAACGGAGTCTTGGTTCTTGCCAATGGTTGCCATCAAGGAGGAGTTTAGCAGCGAAGAGCTAAGTTTGTGAGACGTAGGCTGGCAGCAAATTGTGAGGCTACATCACTTCGGGTATACAATTTTATAGCTCATTAAATTTTGATATGAAATTGAAATTTGAAAAAAGGTAAGCCAAGAAGCACCGAAAGATTGGCAACTCCTAAAACACTCAAGCTAGAAAGGTCATTGTATTTGAAGTTCTGAAAAATAGAGGAATAGATAGTCAAGGAGGAAAGGAGAGAAGTAACAGAGAGAAAAAGATAGGATACAATAGAAACAGAGACAGAAACAGAAACAGCTAGTTCTCTGAGAATTTCCCAGGCTCTTTGACAAATCTGAAAATATCCACCAGCTTGAAAGAACGAATTTTACTCATTCTCATGACATCGGAACCCAAAATTCGTAGCCTTGCTCTAGTAAATGTAGGACACTCACAGAGAAAATACTCAGTTTTATTCCTCCTCTAAGCACGACAGGCAAATCGGACCCTCAATGATTCCAATGCTGGTCAAATGCTGACCCCACGGGTTGTATTCTGTAATGATACCGACCATTAACCCAACGTCTTTTCTACCGAGTTTTAGAAGAAAGTTCGACAGTTTTCTGTTCGGGCTTGTCACAAAACTACTTTGCAGTTCTGCAGCGCTGTAATGCAGGGCCATCGCTCTTTATGTTAATTGTATATAAAAATAAGAACTGCTCCAATTCATGACTTCTCTAGAACTGATTCTGGTTATTGACTCGGGTCGCTGAGGGGTAACCACTGATCCGGAAAGATGCATTTTCATAGTTTCCAGCACATTTTCAATGCGGTTAGCGTCTATACTTGGTCAGTCCAATACTGTGACGCCATTATCTTGTTTTGTTGTTTGTCAATGTATTTTTCTGAGAGCAGTGGTTTTGATGATGTGGGACGGTAGGATATGTGCGCCTCCTTCAGTCGACGTTTGATGGTGTTGATACTCACATCTATTCCCTTTTTGGCAAGAATTGTGCGTGTATTGCGTAGTCACAAAGAAGGGCCCCGCTTAAAAAGTTGGATGATCACTTTATCCTGCGGTTTTGTCGTACTTCGTTTCAAGCTGCGCTCGGAAAAGTAATCAACATTTTGTACATCTTATACTGCGGATTCCACATCACAACAAACTTTTTTTATTTTTTACTTACTTTTGCAGTAAGATAATTACTCTCAGAATGGCAAAAATTTCCGTTTGGAAAACAGTTGGAAAACATCCGCTTTAAATACACTCTGGATTACTTCATTGCTCATGCAATGGAAATATGATAACAAATTTTCTTCCAAATGAAACTGTGGCCAAAATAAACTTAGGTGCTACAAACAGTTAAAGATTTCTCTGTGTCCCGAAGTTCCGCCTTCGTGCCAGAAATCATATTTATGGAGTCTACACATTGCTTTTTTTGCTTCCTGCTGTAGCTTAAGATCCATTATTCATCGTCATCTTCATCCATTGTTCCACTTACTTTATAAGCAGATGTTAGTATGAGACTGGGTGTCGTGTTGCGGAATTCGCTAATACCAAAGTGTAAATCTCTAGAAATGCAAAACTAAATGTAGACTTCTCTTCTACCCTCCCCTTCCCTTTTATAAACAAAAAATGCGTTGAAGCGGAGGTGAACTCAGCAGACGAAAGCAACAATTACTCATTTTGTCTGGAGTTGCATTACTCGAAACTTGGCAACAAAAAAAAAAAATGAAATTTAAATTCATAAAAAATGTTTTT
>JAYXIM010032139.1:0-14246 GCA_037575425.1 Anastrepha fraterculus
TTCTCGAATCGTGCCTTTGGATACATTCACACCACTTTTCCATAGAACTGCTTTGGCTTCACGCAACGGTAAGTTCGATTTTGTCACAAACAGATCAATGACATTCTGGTCTTATTTTTGCAGAAAGCTTTCCTTTTTTGGGCCAGTTGCAAAAGGCGTATTGCGAAAAAGGGTTAACGCTTCGACTAGACAGACTGTAGATGTAGAATATATGCCACAACTTCGTTCTTCGTGCTATTTTAGAAAAACGTAAAAAAGTAATTGATTCATCCTATGAAAAAAGTAGACGCACGGACACGGTGAAAAATATGTATGCAAAAAATATAAATTCTTGCAAAATGTAAAAATAAATTTTTGGATATATCCAAAATCAGTAAAATATCCGCATCAGTAAAAATTTTTAAAACAGTTTTAATTTAATTTAGTCCTTTGAAACTCGAAAGTATCTTAAAAAAAAAAAAAAATAAAGTGCGTGTAGCGTAGTACACACAACAGAAGTGATACTTTTAAGGCAGGCAAAGAAAGAGGGAGACCCGAGAGAGAATGAGAGAGAGAGAGAGCAAGAATATGTATCTAAATAAATTCACAACATTTGTAGAGAATACAAATAAATAAAATTTACAAAAAACGGAGAAGGGTCGACCGGTGTAGGTAAACGCCGGACACAAGCCGTGGCAACAACGCGCACTACTCCGAGCGTTTATCACCCGCACAAACGCAGCGATTCCAGGACTGCAGCAACGGCACAAATTACCACAAGGCAATACCAATAAAGCCGACGCCGGAATGGATAGCACTTTGTAGTACGCATAAGCACTAGCCAGGGAACGGGAGTAAGGGCCAAAAAGTAGGCACAAAAAAAACACCCAAAAAAACCCAAACAGTAGGCATCAAGGAAATATAACGCCAAAGTAGGCACCAAAAATATTTTTCTTAAAAGTTTGCACCAACAAACAAGCGCCAAAAAGTAAGCAGTGTTATTTCTCACTAGAAATTAGCAACCATAAGGAAAAACTCAGGAAAAATAGCCTAAAGTGTATCTAAGATATATATCTAAGATATATGCAATTTTTTTTTGCATTTCATTTGACATTTTTCAATTTCAGACTAATTCAATTTGAACAATCGAAAGATACACAATCGAGCAATGCGTTAAAGTTATTCAGGCTTATTATGAAAACGGGCGTTCAAATCAAAATCAAAATCATCTTCAGTGATTAGGCACATTTTCACCTCAGTGCATTCGTCAATAAGCAGAATTGCCGCATTTGGGCGAATGATAATCCAAGAGTGTGGGTGCCGAAAAACTAATGCACCCACAAAGAGTTTGGTGCGGTTTATGGGCCGGCGGCATCATTGGGCCGTATTTTTTCCAAAATGAGGCCGGTCAGGCCAGTTACTGTGAATAGTGTTCGCTATCGTGAGATGATAACGAACTTTTGATGGCCCGAATTGGAAGATATGGATGTGGACGATATGTGGTTTCAACAGGACGGTGCCACTTGTCACACAGCTAACGAAACAATGGCTCTTTTGCGCGAACAATTTGATGGCCGAATAATCTCACGTCGCGGCGATGGCAATTGGCCGCCAAGATCATGTGATTTGATACCGTTGGACTTCTTTCTTTGGGGTTATTTGAAAGAAAAGATGTACGTCGATAAGCCAGCAACAATTCAAGAGCTAAAGGATGAGATAATTCGGCACATTAACGGCATAGAACCTCAATTATGCCTCAGCGTCATCGAAAATTTGGACCATATTTTATTCCACACGTAATTGAGCCATACCAATATTATCATAATAAAGAGAAATGGTAATAATTTCCTTAAACAAATTTTATTTTATTCAAAATCAACACTGGCCCTTGAAACTTAACCACCCTTTATAAGGTATAGCCCTCTCTCTCCTTTTCCTCTACCTTATATATTTTTTCTCTCTCGCGGAACGAAAATGCCCAAAACGTTGCATGGCCTTGAAATTTTACTCTCCATTCTCGCTTGTCCATCGACGCCTAAGAAATTTCACTTCAAAAAAATGCATATAAAAAAAACTGCATACACAGCATTTCTAAATAAAATCTATAGTTTCACATGCATCTGAATTTTTTCTTACTCAAAACAAAAAAAAGGATTTTGTCCCAACACATTTTATTATTAAGTAAACAACAAACCCTCATTTACTTAAATTTTTTACCTGATATCCTTTCTTCATTAAAGTTTAATGCTGGTGTTGGTAAATCCTGTATCCGGCTGCACTTCATATGCATTCATATTTAATCATCTACATATCTATGTATCTATATATGCGCACACTTACTTAGCTTTTCCAATTGTTCTACTTTTTCTGCGCTTATCAAGTCTTTCGCTTCATTTGGTATTTTTGCACCACTATTTGCGTTCTATGTTTTTCCCTATCTCGTGTGCTGCCACTCTAACAGCATCTCCCTTGTGCGAGTATTGTTAACAAAATATTCTCTCTGTGCTTAATTTACCGTTCATATTGCTCCAATTTCCCCTGTTTTGCTGTACTTTCCCTTTGATTTACATTTTTTCCTTTCTTATTTTAAGTGGCTCCATGTCTCCCGACCGATGCTTTGTGAATATTTAATGTAATACTTGCATGTGTATGCATTTATTTCCACTCTCATCCTCGAGCGCTTCCGTTTACTGTGTTGCTGATAATTTCACGCTTCAGTATCTTTTCGCTTTGGTTTGGTGGTCAGTCCTCTAATGCTCGAGTGAGCAAATCAGTGATAAACAGAACATGAATCCATGTACTTACATGTGTATGTGTGACAGTAAATATGGCAATGTATGTATTATGTGGTATATTAGTGTTAGTAAACTCCTACTTGTTCATAATTACGTACATAATATTCTTGGGATTTATATGTAAGTTCGCAAGTTTTCACTGCCAAGGGGAATTGTATGATTAATTCTCTTTTACTTGCTACTCATTTCGTTTGCTGCCAGCACTGATAAGGGTTTCTTTTGTTTAATGTGGGCACTAGTATCAGCAAAGGGTTAGTTTCTCTAAACTATGTATATTCACATTATAAAATAAATTATTTCATTTAGAAGTACTTTCTTTACATAAATCAACTGGGTTCATTCTTTTCACTTCTAGGCATTAATTATCAGTACGCTTTTACTGCCTTCAACTCATAAATATTTTTTTATACATACATACATACATATACCTATTATATTTATTAATTTACAAAAATTAATGTCATAGTAGTGCGCATTTCAATCATAAATATGGGAAATTTTCAAGGATATTCAAGATTAAAAGAATATTTGTGATATCTATTCGTCCCTATGTACCAAAAAATGAAATTTTTTCAAATTTCAATTCCAAAGAATTTTATCGTCTAATTGTTACCCATATTATTTTTCTACAATAAAAACGTATCTAATGGTTTAGTATCCAGTCTCAATGGCTACCCAACGCCCTTTGCTTTTATCCAGATTTATCGCATCCTTACAGTTTGTTGTTATTGGTATTTCTGCTAATGCCACTTGCGCCTCGTGGATTACGCTACTTAGTTACACGCTTATTAGCAACTTGCACAGATTCAGGAATTTTTTAGGCTCAAGTATGTACGACGTCCTCTTATCTACTCGAATAGTTCACAAATTAATTGGTGATATGCATGTGAATGCCCTGTAGTAGATGGAAGAGTTAGTCGCCCGAAGAGAAGTGGTTACGAAGCAGTTTTGCCTACAAACTTTAATGCAACGGATGCAAAGCGTATACTTTTAGACTCAAATTTCTAGTTTTTATATTTTTACATAATATCGCACTTTTCGAAGACGAAATTCCATTCATCAATACATAAAAAGTATACTTTCCCGGAAAAGGGAAGAATACTGTAATATTGGTGTCGAACGAAAGGAGTTTGAGAACATTTTAATACAGACCAAGATACATTGAACAGGTAACAGAAGCAGAGTAAAAATAACAAAGGCAATGGATTTCATTTTTGTTTTTGGTCCATGGAATATCAAAATATACATTGACATTAAAATATAGATATTATAAAATATATTGGCTTGAAATATGAATTGACAGTTTAATAGTTAATTGATCAAAGCTTGGTAATTTAGCGACCAAATAAATATAAATGAACCAGTATTGGAACCCTGCTACTGCTACCTGCTTAATGAGCCTTGGATTAAGACATGTCTTTTATTAGGGTTACCAACTATTTAAAGGTTTAAAACGAAAAAGATATGTAATTCAATAAAAATATTCCAAAATGGGTATTAGTAGAAATATATTTGAAACACTTTAGCCTCTAAATGTTACCACGTATTTAAAGTTTGAAATTAATTTAAGAAATCAAAATAATTTAAGATGTAGTTAATTAACCCTCCGTTGGGCACTCGAGTCTGACTTTTCTGGCCAGTTTTTTTCGACTTTGGCCGTGAATTTAACATATTTTTATTATAGCTAACGACTTGAGTTTCCAGGTAGCTTCGTAAAATTTATTTTTCTATCGATTTCTGGATATAAACATTTAAAAAGGGTCCTCGAATAGGATGAAAAAAGATCAGACCCGGATGCCCAACCGAAGGTTTTAAAAAAGATGTACAGCGGAGGTCTAAATTGATGCCAAGTGGATGCTGTGTGAGAAAGCCCTAGTTTAGACATATTTTTGAGTAGGGTTGCCACTTATAAAAATTATAATTAAATACTTAAGTAAAAAAAAATAAATAATTGGCACTTCTGTTAGGTGTGTGGCCGAGCTCCTCCTCCTATTTGTGGTGTGCGTCTTGATGTTGTTCCACAAATACTTAAGTAAAATACCTTAATACTAGGTGGCGCAAAATTATTCATCCAATTTTTGTTTTGAATAAAGTTTTAACTAAAGAAAAAATGAATGATTTTTGGTGATGAAATATTTATTTTGGCTTTTACGGGCTTAATTGTGTGTCTATTTGTACTTATATACTATATAGCAGCTGTCTAGTTCACAAGTGTGAAATGTGAATTCAAAGGATACAACGAAATTGTATTCTATTCGCTCTTCCACCTCTTCATTTCTCTGATTTAATACCACCCCACATTGCTTCCTGCATGCTAATAAATCTGGGGTTCCTTGCTAATAGACGTACCGTTCAGTCCTTGATATTTTTTTGTTGTTATGTTATTCGTGGTTTTTTTGATTGTCCTGAAGTTCTTGAACAAATTGGCTTCAATTTTCCTCACAAAACTTTACGATTTTACTATCCACTCAACGTTACAACAGTCAAATCAGGGTACTATGACTTTGCCTCTATTACAAGGGCTCTTACTGAGTTAAATAGTGTCTACAGATTACTCGACCCAGATTTTGCTATGCCAAGATTTCTTTTCCATTCCTTTCATTATTCACTCGCTCTTTTGTCTTTGTAAGAATTACTTTTAAGTAAATATGTATGTACATGGCCTGTGAGGTTCTTGTAGCCTTACACTTATATAAAATGAAAATCAAAATTATTGATTTATGGCACCATTGCTCCACTATGAAGCAAAAGCAATAAATATATATGAGACCATTTTCAAAAATTATAAATCTTCCGATAGGCTGATTAATTTTGCGCCACCTTGTATAAACATCAAATGAAATATGCTTAGAAATGCTTTATCCCGAGCAATTTGGTTAATTTTTTAACATATGTTATGGGTTTTTAGATGCAACAGATAAGATTGTCATAAAACCACTTCTTCATTAAATAAAGTCTTTTCGACATCATCGAAACAACAACAACTATCACTATAAAAATTAGAGCCGTACCTGCTTCTGTCAGTAAATATTTCAAAAAAAAGGTAATGTAGCTGCAGGTTACACATAAGAACTAGTCCTAAACTAGCCCCAAACTGCTCCCAAACTGGTTCAAAATCAATACATGTGACAATTTTCACAGAAAAGAAAAGCACAGAAGTGCATAGTTCAAAGTATTAGTTAGAGATCCCAAGCGGACCGATACTGACCCAAAATTGACTAGTTTTGAGCCAATGCAACTAACTACCTGGTACGCAGGTCTAATAACGTAAGCCCACACACAAATACATTTGTATGTGTGTTGCTGCTTACACGAGCTGTTCATTTCAATATTTAATTAAGTTACTGCTGTATTGGGAATAGTACTTGGAAATGCAGTTATTTTAAGGACATTGCTTTGATTTGTGAGCTCAAGAGTTTGTGGCTGTGTGCCTCATACATATGAATGCTTTGGAAAATTACTAAATTAGTAGCTAAAAGTAGTGCTAAATAAATGTCGCTAAGTTAAGTTCTACTAACTTTTCATACTTAAAGCGCTGTTTCGAACGTTGAATGTTTTCGTATATGTATTAATCTATATATATTCATATGTGTGAGTGTGTATGAATCCCTGTAATTGCGCCGTTATTACGTCATATGTACACGAACATACATTTGTACGTCACTGCCTACATTAAGCGCACGTGTGGGCTTGTAATACCGAATGCTGTTTGTTTTTTTTGTAAGGCGTAAAATCGGTGTAACATAATTTCCCATATGTTGCTATGTACTTGTTGTTGTACTTGAATGTATGTATGCAGAGCACTTTGGAGTGTATTTATACATCGAAAAGTTTTGGGCCAAACATTTTTTAATGTTTCATGTTGCGCCAATTTGGTTGCTAGTTTGCTAATGCCTTGTTGAAGTTAATTAATAAAAATGGCACAAGGCGCTTATAAAACAATATACAAATATATGTAGATATATATATTATACAAATGTACATATAAACATTTATTCAAATACATATAAAATTATACGCTATGTGAAATTAAATTCATATACTAGTACATACATTTGTGAAATAAATATTTATACTGATCAAAAATTTTACTCCATTTCATTGCAGGAGTAATTAAAAGTCGCCTAAAGTAGCAAAATGGTAAGTAAAATTTAAAGTTCGTGCGCAACTAAATTCCCGCTGTTTGTCAATAGATGCCGCCAGCAGTGTGTGCTAGTCGATTCTAACATAACCTAAACGTCATAAACCAAGCTTAGACATATGGTGAACAAACTGCTTCGACACATTAGTGATTTTGTTTTGGTATCATATATCATACTTTTGGTTTCTGATTTTGTGCCGAATAATCGTCATTTGCGGGAAGTGTTGATTTTCCTCTTTCATTCGCAAAAAACGGGGGCTGAAGTGCATCGAGAGCTACACAAAGTTTATGGAGATGCTGCTTTAAGTGAAACAATGTGCCTAGATTGGTTCCGTCACTTTAAAGACGGTGATTGATAATGTTGACGACCGTCCGCATGAAGGCAGGCCAAAAACCTTCGAAGACGCTGCATTGGAGGCATTGCTCAATGAGGATCCGTGTCAAACGCAAGAAGTGCTTGCTTCACTATTAGGAGTTACCCGCTAATCCATTTCCGCGAGACTGTATGCTTTGGGAATGACTCAGAAACAGGGGACTTGTGTTCGTTATGAGTTAAAACCAAGGGATGTTGAACGTCGTTTTTTCGCCGGTGAACAACTGCTTCAGCGGTAAAAAAAGAAGGGTTTTCTTCATCGCATCGTGTCGGGTGATGAAAAAATGGATTCATTACAGCAATCCAAAGAAAAGAAAGTCATAGGGACTGCCCGGTCATGCTTCTACGTCGTCGCTTCGGCCGAATATTCACGCTGCGAAGGTTATGCTATGTATTTGGTGGGACCAAATTGGTGCCATTTAGTATGAACTGTTAAAACCAAGCGAAACCATCACTGAGGATCGGTATCGACTTAAATTGATGCGATTGAGCCGAGTACTGCGCGAGAAGCGGCCGAAATACCCGGAGAGGCATGAAAAAGTGATTCTACAGCGTGGCAACGCTCGGCCTCACGTTGCCAAACCCGTGAAAAACCTACCTGGAAACACTGAAATGGGAAATTCTACCCCACCCGCCATATTCTCCAGGTATTGCGCCATCCTATTGTCACCTGTTCCGATCGATGGCACATGGTCTAGCTGACCAGCAGTTGCATTCATATGAAGACATCAAAAAACAAAAAAAAAAAACAGCGAGAAATTAGTTGCACACCTAATATAAGAAATGATTAGCTCCAAAAAAAAAAAGATTAAAAAAATTATATAAAAATAGGTTGGTGAGCAGGCGACTAAAAACTGTTTTTTTTTTCTATTTTTTTAAATTCGCGAGTGTTGAGTTTGTCTTGCTAAAGCTCCGCTTTCAAAAATAAAACTATAAATATTTCAGTCAAAACGCAAGAAGCATTTCGTGTTTATACAGAATTTCAGTATTATGGCTGCCTAGACCCTATTTTAAGATCACAATCCCTTTCGTCCAGCTTTATACAACTTTTTCCAGTAAAACCGCGCCAAAAGTTGTTAGCGAACTTAGCAGCTTAGGTATACATATATTTGATCCTTTTATTCCTGTATGGAATATAAAACCTCATCAAATTGTTTCCATTGGTCCCGATTTCGCGCCAGTATTTTAACTTCACTCCATGTTTTGTTCATATTTTCCACCTCCGCTTCAATAATCTTTCTCCAAGTGCTAGATGGTCTTCCTCTGCGGCGATTGTGCCCTGCTGGTTCCGTTCAACTGAAGTACTGGTGACGTTGGCATTAGGTCGGCGTAATGTGGGGCTAAGCTAGTTCCTATCCGTTTGGTAATTTTCTTCTTCTGATTTTTGGCTTGCCAAAGCAAAGTGTTTTGACTGGTATTCGGCGCATGATTTTACGCAGCCAGCGGCTAAGAAAAGTTTGAAGTGCTTGCGCAACTTTTTGCGACTGATTCCACCTTTCGCACTCGTGAAGGGGAATCGACTTTATGTTAGACTCAAATATCCGCGTCTGGTATCCCTAGATATCTGTTGCAAGCGCCATATGGCGCTAAGTTTGCTGAATACTGTTTGTGCTTTCTTTATGCGTTCTTGAATGTCTGCAATGGATCCCCCATTCGTCACAATAACATTTCTGAGGTAAGTAAGGAGTTTACTTCTGGAGGTTTAGGGTGAAGTTGCTTGCATCAGTATGATGATGCGGTAGTAAGCAGATATCATCTGCGTAGTCTAAAACTTCTAGACGATGTTCTAGACTTTACCGAATACCTCTCTTCATTTGAGTGGTGATGTCAGTAGCACATCAAGAAAAATCTTGAATAGTAGGGGGGGAAAGTAGCATCCCTGGTGTACGCATTTTTCAGCTCGGGTTTTTTCGCTGCGTGACAAAAAACATGCTAAAATATGTCTCACTAGGCACTAGACAAAACGTACTCCAAAGGTGCCAAAACGCATGATCAACACGACGAAAATGCTTTCACCTTTCCTGAGATGATTGAGTCAGTAATAGCGTGGTACCTTCTCGCTGAGGCTATTTGGAAATCATACGGAAAGTATTCATGTAGCTAGCCAAAAAAGTCACGATTGACTATTGATCGATATACATCCACATCAAATCAATGAATATAAAATGCATTATAAGATCATATGACATCATAGCATTAAATCTAGGATTTATTATTTAAATTAATCTAAGAAAATGAGAATCACAACCTTTTTTGGTATATTCTGAACCTCTTTCATAGGTATGAGCGCAGACTGTAGCATTTTTGAATTGGATTTGTTGATAAAATGTTTGATATGATGTTCAGGTCACGTCATGAGATCATATGATGAAGTCACATGATGCGATCATATGATGAAATCACAACCTGGGACTACATGATCAGATCAAATGATGGGATCATATGACGTTATCTAATGATGCGACCATATAATGGGACCATTTGATGAAGTGATATAAAAAGATCATTTGATCAGATCTAAAGCACATTTTACCACAACTTCAATTGCATCGAAATCATTCTCATCAAATACTTTATCGAAATTATCAAAATCTTTCTCATTTGATTTACTTAATCTGAAAAAATCGCTTTTGTCTTCATTAAATATTACTTCATTACAGCTTTTCACAATTAAAAAAGTCTCTGCGATCTTTATTATATAAAGGGAAAATTTCGGATAATAAATGTTTTAGGAAAATTGTAATTTGAAACATTTGCAAAGATCTAATATTTTGGAAAAGTCATTTAGATTCCCCTTTGAGTTGGATACTCTTTGCAACATATACAAAACCTTTAAGAGATTAAGGATTTGGATTTTCCCTGCAACATTTATTGACGCAACAAATGAGGATATAGGATACTCCCGCAACTTTTTAAGCGCTCTTTCCAGCTTACTTTAAGAACTCATTTTCAGGGCAGACGGTTCTACGTTACTCGATTCCGTAACCCGGAATTATATCCGGCCAAGGACTGTGACAATAGCACAGGACACAGCAGTATTTCCCTTACATATATTGGAAATATTTATGCTGCTGCAACAACAACAACAACAACTCCTTTCTTTTGTTTTATATTCAGCTATAACTCATCGGCAGGTCATCCAGTTCCTGCAAAGACAACTTCATTCAAATTCGAAAATTTGTTGCTTAACTTCTGCGTCCAGATTATGTAAAGAGCTAATCAATACCAAGTTGCTATGACAGATGTGTTGTACATACCTCTCCTGCAGATTTT
This sequence comes from Anastrepha fraterculus, assembly GCA_037575425.1. Classification (NCBI taxonomy): domain Eukaryota; kingdom Metazoa; phylum Arthropoda; class Insecta; order Diptera; family Tephritidae; genus Anastrepha; species Anastrepha fraterculus. Next base: position 10,562 of record JAYXIM010032139.1, read on the forward strand.
CTTTCCATTTCAGCGTGGCCCCGTGCACTCGTTTGCAAACTCCCTAAAATTTATCAATTCCATTCAATTTTAAAGGTTCACTTTGCTCTTGATGACCAATAAGGCACGCACGTACGGACCACCGCACCGGAGCTGGTTGGCATTGTTTGATTACATGAATGCTTGCAGTTCATGGTTTGCAGGAATATGTAAATGATGCTAAGTAAAACTGCTACTGACAATTGTAGCCACGGCGAAGGGACCTTTAGTGAATGCAGAAACGATACAAAAGCGTAGCACATCGGCCATGGATGCACAGGTGGACACAAACCGCAATTTATGCAATCAAACTTATGTATATTTGTGTGAATGCGTGTACATTAGGGCTACTCAGGAGTCGTTAAAGGAAGTTAGGGATTTTTTTTTCAATTTTTGGAACTTATTTCAAGTGTTTATGAAAATTTAATATTGTGGTCAGAGTCGTGTCTTGAGTTCAATGGAAAAGATTGGCTCAAAAATTCTCAAAAATTTAATTAATTGCCTACACTGGCTTAAAATATGGACACCAATAGACTACGACCGCCGTGGCCGAATGCTTTGGTGCGTGATTACCACACGGAACTGCGTAGGTTCGAACCTCAGTGCATGAAGCAGCAAAATTATAGAAAAAGTTTTTTCTAACAGAGGTCGCCCCTCGGCAGGCAATGACAAACCTCTGAGTGTATTTCTACCATGAAAAAGCTCTTAATAAAATCATTTGTCATTCGGCGTTGGTTCAAAATTGTAGGTCCTTCCATTTGTGGGAAAACATCAAGACGCGCACCACAAATAGGAGGAGGAGCTCTGTCAAAGACCTCACAGAAGTGATTATTTATATATTTATTTTTGATTGCCAGACATATAGACATACCCTAGAAACACGTCTATATCGCAAGCCGCTTGATACAAGGCGGACTCCCGCCACTAACCTGTGGTTAGACGCTACTAGGTGGATATTTTTTAGATTATGTGTTCCCCATCGACCTTATCCACCAGTAGCTACGCTAGCGCCTGCATCGCTCTTAGGATCATTGTACTTACTAGAACCCCCTCTTTGCGGCAAGATAATAATACCTCGAGGAGGTCCATAAAGAACCATATAATTTTGTCTTAGCTAACCAAACTGAACTAACAGTGGGTTTATTTCAATTTCAATGTATTTGAATTAAGTTTTGTATGACAATTAATTTGCTATATAATTTTTTTTGTAAACTTAATTTAGCTCAAGTAAAATATGATAATAGAAAGTTGGTTCGTAGAACGACGCAAAATTAGTTGAGTTTTCATATCCTGTCGTACTCGTAAACCTTACGAGGCACCCTAATGTGCGTTGGAATGCATTCTGTGCTGCTACTTCAGCTGTGCAATGTTTCATGCCCATTGCACAAAAATCACTTATACTGTTTAAATGTCACAATCACAACAAAATCAAAGGCTAGTTGCTCGAATAAAAAAAACAACAACATCCGCCGTGGTCTGATAGTGCAAATTTAAATAACTGCATAACAACAGCATCGAGGCAATAAATCAGATGTGAGGTGAAAAATCGCTTGGGATTAAGTGAAAAATTTTCATTGTTGATAGTGCGTGTGTATGTATGTGTGAACATATGTATGCACATTCCTGCACGCGTGACATATCTGCAAGTTTAAAATAATGAAAAGTAAATATGAAATGAAAATGTTAAAAATTTAAAATAGCTGCAGCTAATACATACACAAACACTTACACAAATACACACATACATATGCGTATGCAATTTCATGTCCAATATACCCAACAAGAAATGAAGTTATTCATATTATATCTGAGCGATTTCATGTCAAGTGATGCAAGTATTTTGGGTATTGTAGTAAATTTTTCTGAAAATTGATTTATTTTTAGACTAGGAAAGGACTAAGGAATAAACTGAAAAAAAAATTCGAAAAACAATTTTATATTTTTGAGATTTCTTTAATGTGGAAAATTTTGGTATGGAGATTTTTCAAGTGAAATATCTTCGATTCTTTTAAAATTTTTACAATTAGTTTTTTAATTCTTTAATATTTTTTTTTGAAACATTTAAAAAACAAATTTTTTTTTGTTCAACATTTTTTTGACTGTTTTTCATTTACGTACGTATGTTCTAAAAAATTTAAAAATTAAAAAAAAAGTTTTTAGAAAAAAATTCCAACAAATTTTTTTGCAAAACTTTAAAAAAAATAAAAAAAAATTTGGAAAAAAATTTTAAATTGAAAAATTTTCTTGGAAAAAATGTTTAATAAAAAAAATTTTTTGGAAAGAATTTAATTTTAAAAAGGGGTTTTTTAGAAACAAATTTAAAAACGTTTGTTTGTGAAAAATAAAATAAAATGAAATGAAGCGATTTCATGTCAAATGATGCAAGTATTTTGGGCATAGTTTTCAATTTGACTTATATTTATAGGCTGAGTATAGTAAGAAGTGAGCTGGAAAAATTTCAAATTGAAAAAAAAAAAATTGTTTTTATTTGTTTTTCATTTCTTAAGATAAAATGTATAAAAAAATTAGAAAAATTTAATTTATGGTTTTTTTTTAACTCTTTTGAAAATCTTGTTATGGAGTTTTTATGTGAAATAACGTAATGTTTTTTAATTTTTTAAGACGAATCGTATTTAAAATCAAAATTTTTTTAGAAAAAAATTAAATTTTTTTGTTGAAAATTTTTCGAAAAATATTTTTTATCTGTTTTTCATTTCTTAAGACAAAATGTATTAAAAGAAAAAAAATTTGGAAAAAATTAAATTTATAATTTTAAGATTTATAATTTATTTGTAAAAATCGGCATGGTGTTTTTAAAGTGAAGCATCTTCGTTTCTTTTAACGTTTTTATAGTTATGTTTAAAATTTTCAAGATAACACATTTTAACATTTTTTTGGGAAATAATTAAATTCTGTTGTTAAAAATGTTTGACAAATAATTTTTTTGCCTTTTTTTCTATTCTTAAGATAAACCGTCTTCACTAAAAATTTTATTTTGGCAGAGGGAGCGAGTAATATTTTCTATAATTCTAGATACTTTATATTGAAATTATAAATTTTTTTTTTAATTATTTTTATTAGTTATTAAAAATTCGTACATCCAGATGCAAATAATAGCTTTAGTGCCACCTGCCAGGGCTTGCGGCCATTATTAAATACGATCACTTTATAACGAACCATTTCCTACAGGGTGTTGTATGTGCGCATGTGTGTTTGCAGCATTTGTTTTACAAGTCCACATGAACCGTCCGTGTCCCACAGTACACACACACACACACGCTGCTATTGACAACTCAGCTCTTTGTTTGCATGGAAAAGTGATGAATAACAAAAGCAACAATAACAACGAGAGCGCACTTGCGCAGCGATTGTTGCGATTTTCCGCTTATTTTTAATTCACGAACGCCATCAACATCATTTCAATTTGCACATCAAAACTTACCAACTCCGCAACTTCACCACTTGGCCATTTTGCGTGCGGTGCAGCGCTTTTTTAAATGGGAATTCGAGTACAATGCAAAATGGTAATAATAAAAAAAGAAAATACTTTAAAACCTTTTGACCCAATTAAAACAGTTGCTCGAGCTTTGGGAACAAGCCGCCGACGCGCTCTGCGAATTCAGTTGAATGGCGTTGCAGCAATTACCACAGCTCAGCATAGCGCAGA
>JAYXIM010032140.1:0-10307 GCA_037575425.1 Anastrepha fraterculus
AATATAATAGGATAGAAAAAAATATTTTAAGTATAGAGAATTAAAAAGAAATGTATAAAAATGTTAAAAACAACCAAAGATAATTCAGTTTAAAATGAATGTACACTAATATTCTCAACAGCGAATAAATCTCAAAATTATAAAATTAAAATAAAAAAGTTGTTCAATTTACTTCTAATTACACTTTAGCCAACTAATAAACACATTTTCATGAGAATTGACGACAGTATCGAAAATTTTTAGATGAATACGCTCATTTTTATTTAATTGCGAACTTTCGAAACCAATGAATATAATAACTGTTCGGGTCTATCTCGAAATCTATGACACCCAACTAGAAATAAATAGCTTATACCCCCTTGTTGACCTCTCTTATTACCGCATGCAATTGTATGTACTTTTATGTGCCAACTCCAGCTACACAGCTTTTTCGCTTCTCAGTGATTTGGAAGACAATAGCACTACTTAAATGTAGAACGATTCGTTTGGGTCACACGCCCTGTTTTTCGAATTGCTTGCGGCAAGTACCTAAACAACGCTTTAACATACTCGCAAATTGCTGAAAGGCAAAAAAAAGAATAGTATTTGCAGCTAACTTCAATTTGTTATCTTCTGCCTTACCCGCTTCTCCCTACAAACACAGTAATGATATATCCCTACCTTAACCCTTTGCTTAACTAATTCCAGCTATAAATATATACATACATACATATACATATTTATATTACAGCAAGCGCATGCGAATCACTCGGTTTTCACTCGGATTTCACTCCTTCACTTGGCGCTTTGTACCTATGCCTCTATGTAGCTGACTTTTATTCAAGAGCATAAATTTGTGATTTTTATTTACAATGCCCAACCCAAAGCGGTGAATGTGGAGACAATAGCGCTAATTTATAGCGGTAGCAGTAACACGCGTGTAATTCAGGCAAATTAATTTGTATGCTCCTGTATAGGCCGACCCGTTCTTTTTTGTACGAAAGTCAAACTCACCTACATACATACATGCACACATTCAATGCTTTTGGTTTAATGCTCATATTTCCCCCAAGTTGTTAAAAGTGTGTTCTCTATATGCACATTTTTCCGAATGTTTTTGTAGTTGTCTAATTGTTCGCCAAAATAACATTTTTATGGTTGAAGTGAAGCATACATTTAGGCACTGGAAACAACGAAATTCCATTTAATAAATTCTTTCGTATACATATAAACACACATACATTCTTATAATTACATACAAGTAAATAAACATGTAAGGGAGTATTTCTATAATTAAAAGAGGCGAAATTTTACAAATGTGCACTGGTTTTATATTTCTTCAGTCGAATTTTAAAGCCATCCTTGCATTTGATAAACGCCGCTGGGTTGTAGAGAATTTGTTCGTCCTTATTCACTGAATATTCCATGTCGTAGTTGTTGAGTAGTTTAGCGAGTGCCAGCTTGATAACCAAAGTGGCGAAATTGCGAGCTGCAAAAGGGGGAAAATAAGTTGAATTTTGGTATAGAAAAATGTAAATATGAAATAATTAAAAAAAAAAAAAATATTTCGCAAAACGAGGAAACTTCATTTACTGACAATAATAAAAAAGAAACAAACAATTTCATAATAATTTTTTATAATAAAAATATAATATAACTTATCATAATAGCTTAGAACACTGAGGAACTGGACCTAGAACACTATTTGCAGTTACGTTTAAGAAAATTAAAAAAAAATGTATTTTATTTATATTTATATTTATATTTATATTTATATTTATATTTATATTTATATTTATATTTATATTTATATTTATATTTATATTTATATTTATATTTATATTTATATTTATATTTATATTTATATTTATATTTATATTTATATTTATATTTATATTTATATTTATATTTATATTTATATTTATATTTATATTTATATTTATATTTATATTTATATTTATATTTATATTTATATTTATATTTATATTTATATTTATATTTATATTTATATTTATATTTATATTTATATTTATATTTATATTTATATTTATATTTATATTTATATTTATATTTATATTTATATTTATATTTATATTTATATTTATATTTATATTTATATTTATATTTATATTTATATTTATATTTATATTTATATTTATATTTATATTTATATTTATATTTATATTTATATTTATATTTATATTTATATTTATATTTATATTTATATTTATATTTATATTTATATTTACATTTATATTTATATTTATTTTAGTTTCTCTTATTATTTAATGTATATTTTTATTTAATATTTTTGTAATAATTTTTTTTGATTCTCACTTATTTAATTACTACAAAAAACAAAAGAAAATAATTTAGTTCCTGAGAGAAATAAATTTTTTTTTGCCAGCCCCTCTGTGAACAAAATGTGTTCATGCCAACATCTAAACAGTAACTGCCTTTTTTATGCGAACATCGTTCATTAAAACAAGGGAAGAAAACAAATATCCCGCAAGTCCTGTGCATAGTTCCGCTGTTGCTGCTGATCATGCGACTGCACCGTTGAGAGGTCTCAGTTTCTCACTAACTGTTGCTACTGGGTTTGTCTACATGGGAGTATCAACTTAATTACCAAGTGAGGGTGCTTATAGGGCGGTTAGACTTTTTTTAGCAGTACGTAACATATATGCAATCTTCAGCTTCTCATTTCCTTCTGATTTTCTGCCTATATACGGATATTTGTTTTTAGTGACAGAAATTCACTCAGAGGTTTGCCATTGCCTGCCAAGTGGCGAGATCCATTAGAAACAACTTGCATGGACATTCGATGCAATGCACTTTCGCCTAATACCCTAAAGTATTATAACCAATGTTGCCATTTAGAATTTTTTTCTTACCAAAATAAATCAAAAAACATTGAAGTTCTTAAAGGTTTTCCTTGATTACTATGAAATTTATTTTGAAAATGTTTTCAATTTTTCTTTTAATAAACAAAATGCATTTGTTTTTGAAATCCTCATTCAATTTATAGCTGCCTGAGTTATAGGAAATAGTGAGAGAATTCATTCTATTAGGTTGTTTGGAAAGTAATTTCGTTTTTTGGTAGATAAATCGAGCTTCGAGGTTAAATCCAAGCCTTTCAGGTGGTCATGAACAATTGAATTCGATAAATTTAACCTCTCACCGCTCTCACGTGTTGTTATTCGCCGGTTTGCATCAACTAATGCCTTTATCGCGTCTTTATCAGCTTTAACCGGCCTTCCAGAATGTGGTTTATCTTCGACATCAAAAATGCCTAATCGATATTTTACAAACCAGTTTTGGCACTGGCGTATTGTCAACACATCTTTTCCATACACATCGGTTAATTTTTGTCTGGCTTGAACAGCATTATTACCTTTTCTATGTATAGTAAAGGTGTAAAATATGACGAAAATGCTGCTTATTGCTCTCCATATTTAAAATGGCACCGACCAAAAATTACTGCGTAAAATTTATTGAACTTATTCACACGCAAGTCTTGCTATATCAGCTGTCGAAACATATAATGACAATGGGACTTAAGTGTGAAGTTAGCTGTGAAAAATACAATCAAATCCTCTGTCGGCAAAAAACGAAATTACTTTTCGAATAACCCAATACGAGTTATGCTGCCTCTGCGCCATCCATCCATTCAACAGATAACTCGGCTAAAATTCAATTATTGCAATACTTTACGTGCACTAGAATACCCAGTTCTTCTGTAAGACCTGTTATTCAAAACGAGTATAATAGCCAAATAAACACGCCCATCTTCTATAAAATGGTAATTTTGAAAATCCAAAAAAAAAAAAAAATATATAAAATTTTTGATCAAATTTCTTAACAGAAGTCTGATCTTAGTAGTAGACTGATCTTTTTAGTTGTAGATTCGGTTAGATAAGATTGGCATTTGAGGGCATAGTGTCCGTTGCAGTTGACGAACCCACGGAGTAATCTTATTGTTACTATTTCAATTATTAGAGTGAATCAACTGACTGCTATTGCAAAGAGTTTGCTTATTGTGTCAGATGCTGAAATCTTCACTGTGCATGCACTTTGAGTTCTGCCTTTTCCAAACTGCACAAAGAAGCAAAGCGAATGAGGCTGGTGGTGAACCTGCACAAGTAGCTTCCGCCATCAAAGAAACAGTCGGCGCACGCGCGTTTTGGCTTCCACTTCACGGCTTCGTTGGCTGGGTCATGTCACCTGAAGGGAAACAAACGCCCCGGCTCTGAAAGTATTCGATGCGGTACCAGCTGGTGGTAGTAGAGGAAGAGGAAGACCTCCTCTGCGTCGGAAAGATCAGGTGGAGTAGGACTTGGCTGCACTTAGTGTGACCAACTAGTCTCGGTTAACACGAGAAAGAAATGATGTTTCCACGGCAGTCCGTTCTACGTTACCGAAACGACCCGGATTTATATCCGGCCAAGGATTGCTACTCCAGCAGCATTCCCCGTATGTAAGTATGGGGAATGTTTATGCTGCTACAACAACAACAACAAGAAAGAAACGACTAGCACTCTTTCTTAAACTCGGCCAAAATCGCGTAAGCGGTTATCGCGCCAATCGAGACGAAAAACTTCAGCGTGATTTTGCAAGCAGTGTTTACAGCCTCTGCTTGTGCAAAAGTGAGGACCAATGCCACCATAATAAAATATTTTCCCTGTGCGAGTTTCACCTTCCATTTCTCTCTCATCATCCTGTGCCTCTCTTTCTGATATTTGAGAGTTAAAAAGTACTGGCAGTACTTAGCTGTCTCACAAATTAATATTCAACTTGGGTATGGGATGCAAAATAGCACCTGAGACTCAACCTAACTTGGGTCCCAAGTGCATTATGGAGCTGTATCCTCAGCTGTGATGCTTTTGGGAGTATAAAGTAATCAATTCAAACATGTAGGCTCACATTTTCTAGACACGGTATTTCATGCTGGCGAAACTTTATTGGGGAGTTTTCCCGTGTTTTTTATGATATCGTAATGGACGGTTCGTTTACTCAAGCCACTCAAGTTTACTTTAAGTGTTCTTCTTAAGGGCATCTATGGTTTCTGAGGCATTTATCATGCAAGGCGGTTACCTCACCTTCATCGAATTTGCCTAGCTATGCGTTTTTGATGGAAGACACATTTTCTTTTAATGAGATATAGTTAATAGATGCCGCTATAAACTTTTTACACAAAACAGAAGAAATTCTGACTCTCATTTCTGCAAAATTCTGAGCAAAATATTTTTTTTTTTGACATACTCTTTTCTCTCTCCAACCCACGTTATCACTACGGAAAGTTATGCGAATCTTCTCACTAATTTCTTGATAAAGTTTGCACAATCTGCACTAGATATGCGTGAGAAATTTAAGAGTATTGTTTCATTTTTCTGCATCTACTCACCCACACACACGCCTGCACCCAAGCCATAGCCCATGAAATTCTCCACCTCTGGGCCGCTCGTCACATTGTAAAATCGCTCCGGTCTAAAGTAGTCGGGATCTTTGAAATTTCGCTCGTCACGCTGCATTGCCATTACCGGCACCATTATTGTGCGTCCCTCGCTGATAACAGCACGACTATTGGGTATTGGGAAATTTTTACGGCAAACGCGCTCGATGTATGGCACACTCGGGTATTTGCGCACAGTTTCTAGGCAAATGTTAATAAAAAGATTTTGAAAAAAAAAATAATAATAATAATTGAAAATAAAAAAAATTAATTAAAACAAATGCAGAACTAATTTGTATATGTGTGTATGCACATATATAAGTATACGTTGACAATTTGTTCTTCGTCCGTACCTTTTATGCAAGCGCCCAAATACTGGAGGCTATCAATATCCGCATAGGTCAATTTATTATCTGTATTATCTGCATTTTTTGTTGCTGCAGCCATGTTGCGTATTTCCTCACGTACTTTTCTATAAATGCTCGCTGATTGCAGAATTTCGTAAAGCGCTAAAGTGGCCGCTGAGGCGGTGGATTCGAAGCCGATATTGAGGAAACGTTCAGTGACTTTGGAGAGTTTCTTAATGGAGAGCAGCTTTTCACGTTCTATGAAATGGTGGGTGACCAAAATTAGATTAATCAGCTTAGAAAACAAACTTCTTCCTATTTTTTGTAGTTTTTTTATTTCTTTGAAAATTCCACTTACCAAATACATTTTCCACATGCCAATTTAATTTGCTATTATTTGTCAAGTCGTTGCCATTTCTGAATTTTACCAATAGCTGCATTATATCCTTGCGTATGATGCCGCCATCCTCTCGTCGTCCCACGCTGTCCTTGATAATGTCACGCAGCCGATAGGTGAGCGATGACTTTTTCGGCAAGTGATTTAGTGTGCTGATAACACACATACATACATACAACGAAAAAAGGAGGCACATATTAGTTTCTAATAGTTACGGCCAGAATACGGACTGAAGAACAACTCATTATCGCATTACAATAATTGTTTTTTTTGTTCATGAAACTAAAAATAGTAAATCATGCGGAAAAATTATTCACTCACTAGGAATTGATGCCGCAATTTCGTAGCGTGTTGTGTATGTAATTTTTGAAAACACTATCGTGTTGCTCGAATATGTTGCTGTCTAGACCGTACAGCAGATTGGCGAAGACGTTGATGACGTAGCTGAAAAGGCAAGACGTAGATGTAAAATTTCACTGCTGAATAATATTATTTACTAATTATTGTTTTTAAAACAATTTTGCTATAGGTGATTAAATACTTCTCTGTTGCGCTATTATACATTTAAAGCCGCTGAATACATTGGATAAGGTCATACTTTATGGCGATTAAAAGATTAAAATACATTTAAACAAAAAGTTTTTTTGTTTAGCTAAGCGCATTAGGTGTTACAGCATTCCAAGGTGGTGGTAAAAATAAAGAAAACGCTATAAATTTTTGAGTGCCCTTACGACCAGTGAGAGTAGCCGCACTAGGTGGCCAAAAAACAGATTTTTGCTAGTTGCAGATCAAATATGGTATCAGTTGTAACAACAAAGCGGTGATTTCAAAAATTTTATTTTTGGTAGGACAATCGTCGTAAATGTTGATAAATCAGGGAAACTGTCAAGTTGGATCGTCATGTGTGCACTTATTCCGTTTACCACACAATTTAAAGAAAATCAGTTTTTTAAGAAAATTTCGTTTTTTTTAAATTAAATTTTTTTTTGTAATAACCATACTTCATAAACGAAAAATGATATTTATTTTTTTTACTCATTCACGTTTTGTTTTTAAAAAATATTATTGATATTTTTATTTGTTCTATTTTTTATTTATTTACACATTTTTTATTTTTTTATATATTTATAAAATTTTTATTTATTTTCTGCTTACTAAATTTTTATTTATTAACAAATTTTTAATTTTTTAATTTATTTACAAATTTTTTATTTATTTTCTGTTAACTAAATTCTTATTTATTTACACATTTACTTATTTATTTATTATTTTTTTTATTATTTTTTTTTAATTTTTATGTTTTTATTAATTTATTAATTTTTTTTTTTAGTTTTATATTTTGTATTTATATATCTTTTAATTATATTTTATTTATTTATACATTTTTTAATTTAATTTTCATTAATTTTTCTTATTTTTTATTTATTTCTTCGTTATTTTTTGTTTATTTTTTCATATTTTTTTTTATTAAGTTTTATTTATATATTTTTGGTTTATTCATTATTTTCATGTATTTTTTATTTATACATTTTTTTATTTATTTATACATTTTTTACAATATTTGTATATTTTATATATGATATTAATTTTTATTTGTATTTTATTTAGTTATAAATTTTTTTATTTATATGGTTTTTACTTATTTTTTATTTATTTATGTATTTTTTATGTATTTATACATTTTGTATATATTTTTTACATATTTCTTATTTATTAATTTTTTACTTACATTTCATTTATTTACGTATTTTTATATATATATATTTTTTTTACTTATGTTTTGTTCATATATACATTTTTAATTTTTTATTTATTAACTTTTTATTTACTATTTATTATTTATTATTTTTTTTTATTTATCTATACATTTTTAAATTTATTTTCATATTTTTTATTTGTTTTATTTATTTTTTATTTTTCTTTTCATTTATATATTATATTATTTATTTTTTATTTATTTATTGATTTTTTATATATTTTTTATTTAGAGATTTTGTTTATTTATATATTTTGTATATATTAATTTTTTATTTAGTCATAGACTTTTATTTATTTTGTATTTAAATTTTTTTATTATTAATTTGTTGTTTATTAATAAATTTCTCCATTTATTTTTCATTTATATGCTTTATTTATTATTTTTGTATTTATTGGTTATTTATTTATACTTTTTTTGTTCGATATTTATTTGCATAATTTTTATTTATTTATACATTTTTTAATTAATTTTTTATTCAATAATTTTTTATTTAATTATGCATTTTTTAATTTGTTTATTTTTAATTTATTTGTAATTTATTTATTTATACATTTTTAATTTATTTTTTGTTTATATATTATTTGTTTACTTTTTATTTATTAGATATTTATTTATATATATTTTTTTTATATACAATATAATTTTTTGAGAAAGTTTAACTTATAAAATTTCAAACAGTAAAAATGTTATTTATTTATTTCTTAAATTTCGATCTGTCGTTCGAAAGAGGGAAAAACAGCAAGATGCACACCACAAATAGGAGGAGGAGTTCGACCTAGCACTCAGCGAAAGGCTGTAAGCACCAATTATTCATATATAAAAGTTTAGGATCCAAAAAATACCATTCAATTGGTTCTGTATCAGATTTTTTTAATTTTTCAATGTTCCATTTACCAGGCCTGCCTCGATACTGTTGTCGCAGGTGCTCGCAGTTGTTTTTCTTTAAATATCTTCCTTAAAACCGAGTATACAGATTACTAGCAGACACAAAAATAATGAACTAAAATTTATTAGTTTAAAGAAATTATTTTTTCTTAGTCTTAGTCTTCTAGAGTTAGATATTTTTTGTTTTGTTTTGTTAAACACCCACAGTCTTTTGGCGCATCCACCTAAAACACCGCTGGCTAGCTATAAAGTCACCTACATTTATTTACTTATTTTCTTTGAATATGCATGAATCTGATGAAACCACTTTGCGGGCAGTCAACTTTTTTTAATCTCACACATCCATGCATACATACATGCACGTGCATAGTATGCACGAATTTAAATTTTATACGCGCAGCTTCGTTTGCGTATTTTGAATTATTCTCGCTCAACTAGTTTTGATTGTACAACTTCATTATCTTTGACCCTCCGTCAAGTAGTACTCACGTTCTCAAAACGATTTGCATATCCACATATTCACTTCCCACCGTAATCGCATCCAAGTGCTTCATCATATGATCGGTCACTTTTTCCACATTGCGAAACATTCCCTCTACACGTGGCGCACTGAAAATCGATGCCAACTTCTCGAGTAAATTAATTTTACGATAACCCTGCATATAATGCCAGCGTTTGTCATCGAAATGCCCATGCGGACTCTCGAGGATGGTGCGCGCCAAAGCCACATCGCGCACCAGCAGCGTTGGCCGAAAGAAAAAGTACACGCCATATACAGGACGTTCGCCGCCTGCCTTGTATGCTTCGTCGATGGCGTTCACATAATGAAATTCGCGTCGAAAAACCTGTTTCAAAAATTGCCAACGCAAACCGGTAAGCTCGGTTGGGAAGCCTTTACGTTTCCAATACGTATAGACGTGACGTATGTAGATAAAGATGACCGAATAGACGAGAATCGGTATGAGAAGCCACATTTTCGTGTACTCGAGTTGGTAAAACTGGAAGCTGTGTCTGCTGCTGTTCTGCCTTTGGTCGCATAAATGTAGATGAAATGATGACTTTGCCGGTTCGAAGTCGAAGTTGATGCGCTGATGGCTACTGCGATTTGGTTTAAGCGCGCGCGCGCGATTGAGCGATCGTCGCTGACAAGATGGAACTGCGGTGTTCACTGAGTTCGCAAATCATTGACTTATGATGGTCTAAAATGCTGCAAGATGCAGCTTCTGAGCTGGTGTAGGAACTACTGATTGACTGTTTCGATTGAACAATAAAACATCGCACTTTTGAACGACCAGTTTTTTCTTTTCTGCACTTCGACTATACGTGAATACATTCGCACATACGTATTGTTACTAAAGTGTTCCTAGTTCTCTGTATGTACATACATACAAACATCTGTATGAACTAAAAGTCCAGTGCTTGCTATGACGCTGCTCCGAAATAGATTAGGGATATGTGTGTGTATGCGAGTATATGCTGGCATAGGGC
>JAYXIM010032141.1:0-21175 GCA_037575425.1 Anastrepha fraterculus
GCAAAAATTTTGTTTGCGTAAATATTTTTTTGTGAAATAATTTTTTTAGGAACTTTTTTTTGGAAATAGTAAACTAAAAAATTAAATCTTTTCCGAATTTTTTCTGAAAATTTTTTGGGCAATAAAAATAAACAAACATAATATTTTGTAAGGAAAAAATGTTTGAGTAAATCATTTTTTGGGAAATAATTTTTTTAGTAAATTTGTTTTGGAAAAATAGCTTGGGAAATAGTAACAAAAAAATTAAATTGTTTAACTTTTTTTTGGGAAATTTTTCGGAAAATGTTTTTGGGAAATAATAAATAAAAAATTAAATATTTTGCAAAAAAATTTTTAGGTAATTTTTTTTGGAAAACTTTTTGAGAAATATTTAAAGTAATTAATAATTATAATTATAATTTTGAGAATAAAAAAAAATTTATTGTAAAAATTTTGCTAAGAAATTTTTTTGTGTTACACTGTGTGTGAACATTTATCCACATTTTTACAGTAACCTTCGATTAGTTGCCATTCAAGAAATTGTTTATTGATAATTTTTTTACTGAAAATAAAAACGTAATTTACTCATCATTTTCGCCATTGGAGTACTCAGTTGCAGGCTTAACTCAATCATGACTAATTGCTGATATCAAATAGCCACCGTCACTGTTGTAGATGTTTAAACAAGGTGGCACAAAATTAATTATCCTATTCGACAATTAAAAATCTTAGTAAATGGCGTCGTACCACTACCACATTTTACACTTGTGTATTGGAAAGCTGCAGTACACAAACAGACAAGCAATGGAGCGCGTAAAGGTCAAAATAAAGAATTTCTTCACTCAAAATCATTTTTGTTTTTTTTTATTTAGTTAAAAAGTCATTGAGAAACATTGAATGAAAAATGTAATTAAAACCAAAAATTGGATAACTAATTTTGTGGCACCTTGCATGAATGCACAAGTAAGTATGTATGTGTGTATATTTGTAAGCGTGTCGCTTTGTCGTTGCAGCTGATTTGTTGATTTGTCTCGAATCGATAATTCCCGTAATTTGATGCACGACAAATGCATTGCATTCCTCGTTAGCTCACCTTCGTTGTTTTTGATCTCAGGTTGCGAGTTTGCTACGTTAACTTATAGTATTTTTGATTATATTAATTTTCTTGCATAAATATGCATGTACGGATTTTTTGTGTACTTTTTTCTTCATATTTTTTGCTTGCATGTTCGGAGATTCGTACCTGTGCAGTTCCAAATGGGAATCATCTATTGCTGACTTAATTCTAAGTTATAAGTGATTTTAATGAGATCTCCGATACTAACTTCCTAGACAGTTTAGTTTTAATGAAATTGTTTTCGGTACTATCGAACTCTTCTTTCTAACTATTCTATCACTAACTTCTATTACTTCTTTCTCTAGTTATTAGTTCAATTAGATGCAAGTTTAATTATTCTTTCAGTTTTAGTAGTTACTTTGAAATCATGTTTTGAGATTTCTTTAAAAAACAATAAAATAAATTAAAAATAATATTAATATATCCAAAATGTTGCGGCTTTTCTTGTAACATTTCTGTGGGCTACTATCCAAAATATGAAATTTTTTGTGTATTCGTTTACCATTTAAATATTTCGTTATCCATTTCTAGCGTCTAGTGGTGGCATCAGCAAAGGAAAGCAATACTCAAACTAAATTTCAGAATACCAGAAAGCAATTCTATAACAAACTCAGTATATCCACCGCACGCCCAGGGTTGGCCATTTTGCACTATCACTAAATTGCTCTACCACTAATTTTTTAGTGGTAGTTAAAATAAAGGTTTCATTATCACAAAATCTTCAGTTTTTCAGTATTTTAACTATCTGCTTACTGCATTAATTATTTAGTGGACTATGCCCAACCCTGAATGAAGCTCGCTTTCATTCAAACTTTAACTCTTCTGCACTTTTTTTACGTTTTTATCGCATAATAAGTACAAGTAGCGCAAAATTAATCATCCAATGGTTTTTGAATATATTCATATTGATATCATTATTTTGAATATAAGAAAAGTGAGTGATGCCAATCTTTAATTGGACCTCCGTTGCTTATCTGTTTGTATACTGCAATTGTCGACTTCATTCGCCATGTGCGAAAATTATATCATATTCCAACAGGGTGATTAATTTTGCGCCACCTTGTTTTTATATTTAAGGGGTTCCGGTGGTCAAAAGATCGACAATTTAGGAAATTTTCAGGATTTTTTTTACAAAAAAAAAACTTCTTTTACATACAAAAATGAAAACAAAAAATTTATTTTTTTTATAATCTTAAAAATGGCGTTGAAGTTGACCTTCCCGAAAAATTGGGCCTAGACCAATAAAAATTATTAATCAGTATGACTGTATCATTATCTCGGTACTAGAAAAAAAAATTGACAAAATGGCACGTTTTGAATTTGACACTCTAAAAATCGGGGGCTTTTCAGTTTTTTAATAAAAAAAAATACAAAATATTCGAAAGAATAATATGATTCTAGTACCCGCGATAGCCATTGATTTTGTGAACCACATATTAAAATTTCAGACGATTCAGTTGAATAGTTTGGTTTTGTTTTTGCCAACACCAGTCCGAAAAAAGTAGTTTTGAGATAAATGAGTTTAAATTTTGAGGTACAGGAGCGCGCGGACCGCTCTCTACTTAGTTAATGGACTGTAAAAGCTATAATATTGGGAATTTCCGCATGAAACTTCACATAATATTCTTCAGACACCATACTTTCGAAATATCGAAAAAACCAAAAATTGATTTTTTGAAATTTCTAAACCACCGGCACTTAATTCTTGTTTCAACACTATTGCCACAGTCCACGTAACTTCTAATGCGGAACCAATACGCACACAGCTTCTATAGGCGTCTAACCTCAATTTTGCTGCATTTGCAGTTTCACGATATTTACAGTGGCTTATGTATATGTGGGTATGTACATCTGTAAATACGAAATAAAATTAAAAAAAGCCTGTTTCAATACCAATGACTCAGCAAATAAATTCAATTGTTTCATGCCTACACACACTTCAGTTTCCATGGCGCATAAATGCGATAATGTATTAAATCACAAAAAAAAACAACGACTCGCTGAGCATCACTCACCCGTGCCAAGCCAGTTGCAGCAGCAGATGTGGCGTGATAGTAAAGTACGAGTAGAATCAGCAAATTATGTACTTGTGAGTTTTTCTTTTAATGCTGGTCATTCAACGTACTATGGTGCGCATCTCCATTGTAAAAGTATGTGTAGGGTATGACATGGAGTACGTCACTTACAAAAAAAAAAAATATATAAATAAAAAAATATACTATATACATATGTAAATATAAAAGAAATGAAAAAGAAAAATTACAATAATGAAGAAACAACAGTTTTAGTTACGCACAGTTGATTACAGTAAATTTTTAAAAGTAGTTCAAATAAAAATTCCTTCGATAATTCTCGATGGCTTCTTTAACTTCCAACCTAATCGTGGATATAATGGGTGATTTCTTAGCTATTATCCTTTTAAACAGTTGGTTTAAACAGCTGACGCACGTTTCGTGTTTTGTTTCATTGTCAAACAACTTCAGTTTGGTCTATAATTTAACCATGACTCGTCTTACAAACGATCAACGCTTACAAATCATTGAATTTTAATATAAAAATGCGTGTTCTGTTAAGAAAGTTTATCGCGCGCTTCTTCCATTTTATGGTCACCCACTGAAGTGACTAAATTTAGAACCAAATTTACATTATTGGACATCAAACCACCAACACGCTTACGAAAATATCGCAGCTGTATCGGCCAGTGTTAATGATGACCATCAGTTATCGATTCGTCGTCGTTCGCAGCAGATGGGCCTCTGTTACTCAACAACGTGGACAATTTTGCGAAAGGATTTAGGTGTGAAGCCTTTCAAAATACAGCTGGTGCAAGAATTGAAGCCGAACGACCTCCCGCAACACAGAAGTTTTGGTGAATGGGCTCTTTGAAAGTTGGCCGAAGATCCACTTTTTTATCGAAAAATGGTGTTTTTGGATCAATGGGTACGTAAATAAGCAGAATTGTCGATTTTGGAGTGAAGATCAGCCAGAAGAATTGCAAGAGCTACCAATGTATCCAGAAAAGGTCACAGTTTGGTGCGGTTTATGAGCTGGAGGTATCATTCGACCGTACTTCTTCAAAGATGCTGCGAATCGTAACGTCACTGTGAATGGTGAGCGCTACTGTGAAATGATATCCAACTTTTTTTTGCCCAAAATGCAAGAGCTTGACTTGCATGACATGTGGTTTTAGCAAGATGGTGCCACATGCCACACAGCACGCGTAACAATGGACTTGTTGAGAGGCGAGTTCGGTGAACATTTTATTTCACGTTCGGCACCTGTCAATTGGCCACCCAGATCGTGCGATATAACGCCTTTAGATTAATTTTTGTGGCGCTATGTTAAAGCTCATGCCTATTCAGACAAGCCTGCTTCAATTAACGCATTGGAAGACAACATTAAAGCACTTATATGTGAGATACCGGCCGAAACATTGGAAAGAGTATGCTAAAATTGGGCTAAGCGGATGGACCATTGGAAGCGCAGTCGCGTTCAACATTTGCATGAAATAATCTTCAAACATTAAATTATATGGACTGTACTATCGATTTAAATAAAAATTTCATGCATTTTTCTGAGTTTTACGTGTGTTTTTTTGAAAAACTTTCCTATAGCTCTTAAATAATAACCGCTTCTGTAGTAAATAAATTTGGTGCATACATTCTAAGCCTCCTGCGATGTATGTAGACAAAACTGTGTACATAAGTGAATCACAAATTACAATTTAAATTGAAACAAAACAAGAACGTAAAAATGCTGTGTTACGCTGAGTCTCTGAATGTGAATTTTTACTTGTCATATTTTCCTTGCTGCACGAGTAGAAATAAATTTTCCGTTCTTCCAAATGCAAATATTTTTTCAGCTATCGTTTCTACTGACTTTCTCTACGTTCAATCATTTATTAATATTATTTTAACTTTTTTTTTCGTACCCTTGAAATTTACCGTCTGCAATTATTCGTTTACTGCAATTTATTCGTTTGCAAAATTAGTTATTTTTCTATGCAAAAATTCAACATCTCGTGGCTTTATTTCTCTCAAAATTCGAGTATAGATATATTAGCAATTCTAATTGATTGCGCACTTGACATTCGATTACATGCATACATATTTACATAGTTTTCATTTGTATGAGCGTTGTAAACAATTCATTTTTACTGCTACCCTTTCTTCTTCAGTTACATGAATTCGAAATGAATTTGAATGAACGTTTATGGACTTCTTCGCTTGTGCGCAATTTGCTTTCAGTATTTCTGTGGTTTTTCTAGTTTTTTTTTCTTTATTCATTCATTCACAAATTTGATTTGATCAATTTACTTCAATCAACGCTCGTCAATTTGCTAATAAATTAAATTTACATATTTTCACATCTACAACTTTTTTGCTATTTTGGGGAATTTTTGAATTAGTAAGGAACTTTTAGTTTACCTCGTGGCTAGAGAGGAATTATATTCCCTTAGCGAATATATCTCCCACGGTGGGGAGAATAAAGAAGGTGTGACCAACTTCACACCGACACAACTTCAGACTCTCAGCGATTTTGCAGGAATCAGCTGCATTGCTGATGTAACAAGGAATGTGACAGACGTTTGTTTACAACAGAGGTCGGCAAAAACTGAGATCGAGAAAAAATCCAATCAGTCACTGCCCATATTAGTTCGTTGCTGCCTGAACAAAGACTGAGGGGAAGATTGATTGGATTCAAGTCAGGATGGAAGGAATAATATCATAAAATGAAGCCGATCGTGGTATTGCTACTTTATGGTACTCCCAGTGAGTTCAATATAATCGCTGTGTGTGTTACGTCGCATTTTTGCTACTTGCGTGTATTTTTTGTGAAATTTTTTTTCTTTTTTTGCATTGTTCTTTGCATTTTCACATCTCCCTCATTCAAAAGCACCAATGTAACGTCACATACTCTCTGATCATGTAACCTCGGTTGGTTGGTTGGTTAGAGTGGTGATTCATCCAGAATCCAACTAGCGCTTCCGCACCATTTTGTTGCCACATCCTCGTTACCAAATTGTTTAACAGTTATTTACAGCAGGACTATATCCAGTCTGTGCGATTTAGGAACCTTATTAGGTTGTTGACTTCTAAGCCAGACAGCTGCTCGAGACTCTCGAACAGCGGTTTGCCCAGGGTTAACATTCTGTCCTTCCATGGGGGGGCAGGGCATTCACAGAGGAAATGGAAGATTGTTTCTTTTTTGTCCGGTTGTTTACAACTATGACAGTATGTGTTGTGAGGGATGCCCATTTTGACGGCTTGTTCTCCGATAGACCAGAAGCCAGTTATGACTGCCGTAAGTCTACAGGTGTCCCGTCGTTTCATGTTCAATGTCGACGATTGCTTGAGGTTGTAGGTGGGCCATAACGTTCTGCTGATTTTGCATTTCGTGTGGTCTCTCCGTCTACAATCTGCAGCTCGAAGGTATTTTAGGGAAATTGCATTCTTGACCTGCTGCTGAATTCCATATACAAATGTACTGTTGGCAAGGGTTTGGGAACTAGGCACAAAGTTAAAATCGCACCTATCATCATCATTGTTGGCTGGACAACGCTGGCAGAGTTTTCTCTGTTGCAGCATATGCCTCCAATGGTCTCAGTTTCTTGCTATCCCGAAATCTCAAAAAACCAGCGTCGTCATCTGCACTGCAAATCAATCAGAGCGGTGGGCGGCCTGTCTGTGTCCCTTTCCAAAGAGTATTTGGTGGAGTGGGTAACCGGTATTAGTTCGAAATATGTAACCTGCCCATCTCAGTTTATTTGCCATTATTGTGGTTATAACACGTGCAAATATTTGTGTGCACTATTTATTCTATTAGTTCTGGTTTTCCACTTACTTTTGTTCCCCCTTTATATTCTTTTTTTTTGTTTATTTTCTGCTTCTGTCGCTTGGGAAACTTGTAGTCTGCCATTATTTAGTAGTAGTAATCATATAATATAGAACATAAATAGAAATATTCTCTATATTTTGGCCATCTTCACAAGTTGCACAAATGGATAGATTAGATCTACTCACAGCCTTATAAGAGTCGCGTTAATTTTGGTCTGCAACTTTTAAGCCATTTTGAAAATTTTCAAGAGAAAAACTACTGTAAAGCGTAACTTGTCACATTACTAGGTATTTGAAGTTTCAGTTTTGTTCCTAAGTTAATATCTAAAATACAAATTCGAATCTTAGTACAAATTGGAGTTAGAATACGAATGCGAATATAAGTACTCACAGTGCGCACTATACGAATGCAAATACAAGTATGAAAACCAGTAGGAATACGAATATGATTACTATTATAATAGGAGCAAAACTGCAAGCAGGTATTTGAATTCAGGTATGAATATAAATATGAATAAGAAAATGAGCAAGAATTTTAATGCGAATACTAGTACGAGCACTAGTGCGATCACTAATGCGAATATGAATACGAACAAAGTCAAGAATTTAAACTTGTGTACGAAATTGAATATGAATACCAATATGAATGCAAATATGAATATGAATATGAATATGGATATGAATATGAATGCGAATGTGAATCTGTATATGATTAAAAAAGCAACCAATATGTTAATGGGAATTTTAGTATGAGCACTAATGCGATCACGAATGTGAATAACTCTAATAATTCGAATATTCGATTACGACTGCAAATGTGTAAAGAATGTCAATAGGCATATCAGCGAGAAAACATAACGGAGAACAACAGAGAAAATACAAATACGTAAATATAAAGACGTATCAATTTTCAGTTTGGCCTTTTGTAATACATTACCGTTAGATATGCTGAGTTTGGGAAATAATTCTATAAGCGTCTTAAGCTTCATTCTGGGTAGTGACTTCAAACTCACCTTCGCTGCAAATGGCTTTGGACGATTCATTGTGATTTCACGAAAACAATTTGATTTCCAAGGGAATATAAATCGAATCTTTCAAACAATGAACTCTATAACAATAACCGATGTTTTTTCCTGAGATGGTAAATTATAGGGGTATTTAAATATCTATATATATAGGGTTTGATTGAAAAGTAATGAACCTTATTTTTTTAAGCAGTTTTATTAAACCTTTTGGTTTGTACAACTAATATTCTTCAAAATAGGACTCTTGAGCGTCAATACACCGCTTCCACTGCAGAAAACATTTTTTAACATTTTTTCGGCTGTCACAGTTTTTTGGATCGCCTCGATGGAGTCGAAACGCCTCCCGTTCAGTTTTCCGGTCACGATTTCCCGCACATTGTAATAAGTTAAATTTAACTCTTCACTGATCTCGCGTAGACTAGCACGACGGTCAATGTTCAAAAATTCACGAACCCGGTTCACATCTTCATCTGTTTGCGTCGTCGAAGGCCTTCCAGATCCCTGCTCGTCTTCGACGTCCTCCCGGCCTTCCTTGAACGACTTGTGCCACCGTTTTACCTAGGCACTGGACAGAGATTGGTCCCCGTAAGCCCCCTTGAGTAGCCCAATGGTTTCGGTACTCGTTTTGTTTAGCTTTACGCAAAATTTGATCGAGTAACGTTGCTCCAACGATCGCTGCATTTTCGCCACTGCAAAATCCTAACACACTTTTAAAACAACTTTCTCGCGCGGAGCGATGTTGACTGCACCGCTGTTGCCAACGAACTGGGACCGGTTTCTAGTGGAAGGGGAAGGTCCAACGATTATTTTCCCTCACCAGCCGATTTGGTTGATCGCTTGGCAGACGCTCCGCTCGGGAAATCTCATTACTTTTCAATCAAACCCTGTATATACTATTTTGTCTAAATTTAAAAAATATCCAATCTCTGTTCCTTTTAAAGTTACTTAAGTAGCATATTTCACATTAACTCAGGGTGACTACAACACACTCAGACCGTTTTTCACATTCTGTTTTATATTTAAAATATTTAAAATTGCATTTGTCGTACTTGCACATACAAACATATGCACATACATATTTACCTAAATATTCTTTCGTTAAACTTTTTTTCTTTTCGTTCCCTTTATTTGATTAAAATATTTCTCACGACTTCCAGTCGAATTTATTATTTGCTTGCAAATTTTTTTCTCAAACATCACAACTGAATTCATATGTCACATTCCCTGAGTGTTGTTAATTCGAACTGACAAACTGTCAATATGATGAGTTACTCATTCTCTTACCCAGACCGCCGTTATTTGCACAACTTAACCTAAAAATCTGAGCTGGAATGAAATGCGCAAGAAGTGTTGCGTATACAATACATATTCATGTACTTGTACGGTGGCACAAAATTAATCATACAATTTGGTTTTTGAATAACTTTTGTACTAAATAAATATGGTAAATAAATAAATGAATAAATAAATAAATCTTTGCGCGCTCCACTGCTTGTCTATTTGTACTCGTATACTGTAGCTGTTTAGTTTATATGTGCCAAATGTGATTGACGTCCGATGTCACTAGCAAAAATATAAATCTTCCGATAGGGTGTCTAATTTTGCCTCAACTTATATGTACTTTTATAGTAGTACACTGAAACTAGAACACTAAAGAATTAACGTTTACTGTATTTTTGCACACCTGAACCTATGTCGAAATTAATTTTAGTAATGGATACATAGAAGGGTCTTAGCTCTTTTACTCGTAATACAAATTTCCAAAAGAACAAATACGAAAATCTTTGTATTACAATCTATGCTTAGTCGGTATGCCTACCCAGACGAAATTATTTCTAGTGATGTACTTCCCCCAACTGTCTTGCCTGTAGGCTTAGTTTTTTAGTTTACAGTTTTTGACAATGATTAGTGATGCCATCCCAAGCAAACGACATCAAACAGCAACATTTTCGGTAGTTTAAGTGTTGCTTCAAATGCGTCAAATATTTTCACGTGATAAAACCTATGAGACAGAGGGTCGTATGAAGTCAATTATAATAGTAATTTTTTCTGGTAAACTAAGCTGAACTAAGCCCACCTTAGTTGAATGGATTGGTGCGTGACTACTACTCGAAAGGCAAGAAATACCAAATAATAGAAAAAGTTTTTGCTAATAGCGGTCGCTCCTCAGCAGGCAATGGCAAACAGCGAAGAATATTTCTGCCGTTCAGCTTCTTATACAAAAAAAAAAACATCTTAGTCGGCTGTAGGTCTCACCAATGGCAAACCGCCGAGAATATTCTCCCGTTCGGCTCGTCATGAATAAAAAAACATCTGAGTCGGTTGTTGGTCTCACCATTTGGGGAAAAGCATTTAGACGCATACCACAAATAGGAGGAGAAGCTCGGCCAAGCACGCAAATACATATTTTACTAGTAATATTTTGCTTGGAGCACTCATTATTAACAGAAAAGTCGGCTCCATCTACAGTTCTGAAAGAGTAAGGTTGCCAACCCAAGCAAACTGCACCAAAAAGCAACATTTTCGGAGGGCATTGGCAGAATAAGTGTTGTTAAAACACGATAATTATTTTCACTTAGTAACAAAATTTGTGAGTCAGAAGGCCGTATAGCGTCAGTTATAAAATTAAAAAAAAAATGTTTATATTCTTATTTTTTTTTTATACACCTAATTCTTTTTTAGATAATATATTTTTTATATTCTCTTTTATTTTTTATTTTTTTTATACACCTAATTTTTATTTTACTTTTTATCATCCAAAATACTTAAATATCCATTTTTTCATTTGCGTGTTCTGAGTTCTAAAAATTTTAGTGCGCCTTATTTTTTAACAACTTCATTATTTTTATTTTATTTTTAAAATAAATTGAATTTTTTCCGCCAATTGCTTTCACATGATCTCGCTAATACTTTGCAACCAACAGCTACTAACAACCAAGATCATTAACTTTTTTCCCATGCTTCTGCTTTGCCGTTGCTGCCAATTTGGTTAGCAAATATGTGCTTAATGTTATTCTTGTTGTTGCTCATGTTGTCATACCTACCGTCTACTGCTCGTAGGTATGACTGCGCATGTGATTATTGTTAGTAATGTCGCATTGTATTTTGCACACATATACTTATGAATATATGCATGCATGTATGAGTGTGTATGTTTGTCCTTTATATTAATTTGTGACTACCTGTTGCGCTTTTTCTGAAAAATCTGACTGAACTGTGCTAATTTACATGCAATTTGCATTCGTTGTTATTGTTTGTGATTGCCGGTTTAAATTTGAAGTCATTGTTTGTTGTTGCTTTGTTTGCGTTGCGCGTGCAATCTATTATGGCAAATTTTTTAAGTTGAGTACGAGAAAAATACGCCATTCATTCGCAAGACTTACTGACTTGGCACACTGTCACATATTCCTAAACACCTAATTGCACACAATTCGAACAAGCGTTCACACACAAACATAGAAGTACGTTCTTTATACTCGCACTCGTAGGTAAATACCCGGAATTTATAATTGGAAAAACGCACGAAAAATATATTGCCCGCTCCCTTTCTGTAGGCTGACAGCACCGCCGTTTGAGCTACCGTGTGAAAGCTGAATGCGATTTGTAACCAAGTATGCGAGGTCTGCCGGTGCGACTAATTATGTCAAAACATACAAGCACTTTGGTATAATTCGTGATTTTTGCCGGTTTTTCTTTCGAAATATTTGGAGAAGTAAAAAGTTCTGAATATGTCTTTAGTATATCTCATATGAAGGGGCGCCTAGATGTTGGCTTATTCATTTAGACTTTACTTTTCAAAAATCAACACAAAAACAAAAAACAATTGCACCAGAGCTGAAACACAACATTCTGATCGAGGTTGCTGAACTCTAAACGATAATGTGTGAGCGAGTTCTTGATTATTTTAATTCTCGTATGAGAGCCTGTAAACGTGCTCGTGGTGGACATTTATATGATGCTTCTTTTCACAAATAATTGCGAACAATTCATTATTTACCAGGCGTAAGCCTCCATCAACATCGTCTGCCCAACTTCTTGGCGGTCTTCCACATTTTGTACTGTCCAAATAAGAGAGTTGAAGATCTTTTTCGTAATTCTGCTATCGTTCAGCCTGAGTAGGTATCCAAACAATGTCAGCCGCTGCGCTTTAGCAAAACGCACACTGTTTTGACTCAATCATTGTTTCTGATTCTGTAACATCTATCAGCTTCACTTGCTGGTCTAAATCTCATTCCAAGGGTTTTATGCTCAAAGCGGAGAAGGGAGTTCTTTATCCTAGATGTCAGTACCCATGCTCCGCAGGCGTAGTGAAACTTGAAAGAATTTACATTTTTAGATGCTTTATTTTAAAACAACATCTAGGTGCGTCTTTTTAAAGACTCTTTATATACAACGCATTCGATTTAAAGATGATTTTATGTTAAAAAAAAAGAAAAGAAGTTCTTTGGAAGTTTTATGCTGGGTTAAGCCAGTTTTGTATGCTAGAGCGTTCCAAAATAAAGACAAAAGGAAACAAAACTTGATACATTCTTCAGCCCCATCACGATCATGGAAAAAAGGCAGCCAAAAAAAATTGCGTGGTTCGTGAACCCAATATAGAGTCGACTGCAAGAGCAAAACGGTGATTCTATGAATTCCATTCTGGTAGGTCAAAATGTCTGCTTGGATTCAGCAGATCAACTACCAGCCTCCTCACAAGTGTTAGAAACAGCACCCTAGCCAGTAGAATGGGTGTTATTCACAATGACTTCTGCAAGTGCTGTGGAGACGAAGACGACATTAAGTCGGTATAACACCTCCTCTGTGAATGTCCCGCACTTTAAGGTAGTAGTCCGGTGTAACGACCGAAATTTCGACGTTTTTTCATGAATCTTTTTTAAAAAGAAAATAAAATGCGACCGTTTTCAAGTTTTTACATATTTTTATTGGTGTTTTGAAGTATATAAAAAAAAATTGTTAAGTTAATTTTATATTAATTTGTTTAACATTTTTGACGTCAAAGTGGATTCCTTAAAAAAAAGATGAGTTGGTTCGGGGAAACACACAGCCTTCCAAAGTCATCTGAAATAAAAAATTCAAAGAGATTATTATTCTGTAGACTTTATTATAGGTCCCGAAAATAAAATATGCATAAAAATAAAAACAAAAACAAAATAACGGACTTGTGAAAAAAGTTCTCAAAATCTAATTTTTTTTCTTCATAAATTGTTTAAATTAAATAGTTTATTATTAAAAAATTACATGTTTTAAAGGTCCGGGATCTAGATATGTGTGTCTAGAATAACAAGTTAAATTTTTAGCCAAATCGGTTGAATAGTTTTGAGTCAGTGATTCCCCGAAATTTCGAAAACATGGTTTTGAGAAAAACGCGTTATGCTGGCGTGTCACACGCTTTCATACACACTACGACGCGCTCTCTTATTTTAGCTATAACTTTAAAAATAATTAAAATTTCTGTCTGAATTTTGTATAGTATATTTTTAAGATATTTTTCTTGCGAAAAATGTAAAAAAAACTTTTTTTTGAACCCGTCACTCCGGGCCACTACCTTAAAGCAGCTATGTCAGATATAACATCTTGGCGATTACTTCTTTGAAGATCTGGGAAATTTGCTAAATGTCTCATTGAAGGGACTAGTTACCTTCTTAAAAAGATCTAAGTGGTCTTAGCAACTTAGTTAAGGGATGGAAATAAAATGCAGGTATCGTAATGGGTCTCAGGGCCACCAAGTGTCTTGTCTTAGACAAGTAAGCTGGCTAACCTAACCTAATAATATTAAATAATTTGAGCTTCAGTTCTGAGGTATCGGATTAAAAAGAAGATTTGCTATCGTCTATAGAAATCTCAATGGAATTTGTTCACGTTTCAGTTTTCATTTATCATAACTAAAAACTTGTTTTAAAAATATTGGAAATAACTGTGTTATGCAAACTGAATTATATTTTAAGACTTTGGTCAACATTTTTTTGGAAAAGTATTAGTATTTATGAGAACTTGACCGATTTTAAAGCACCTTCTAATGTCTCAGTAATAATTAAAATTTTTAAAAAATTTTAGGCACACCTTCTAGATTAAACTCTTCTATTGGGTATATGAATAACTTTCCGCCCTTCTAAGGTTAAACCCTTCTATTGACTATCTACGGTTTTATTTTAATTTTTTTGGAACAAATATTTTTAAGAACTAATTTTCTTTATAAAAAACTTTTAATATTTTTCCGAAATACTTTTATAAACTAATTTTATTTATAAAAAGTTTTTAATATTTTTTGGAAACATTTATTTATATTGGAAATATACAAACTTGAGCTTGTCTTTACAAAATATTTTTCTTTCGTTTACACCACCCACATTTGCTTCGTGCCAAGGCACATGGAGCTGATAGTAAAAGCAGAGTAGCTGATTTGGGTTCTTGCTATTTACTTAGTTTCTAAATTACCTTTTTTAAATTAGATCAAATTAATTAAATACATATTTTTAAATTATAAAATTTTTTTTTTTTCAAATTTAATTTAATTAATTGTTTTTTCAAATTTAATTAAATTATTGTTTTTTTTTCAATTTTAATTTAAATCAAAATCTAATGAATACAATTTTTTTAATTAACTAGTGGTTTTGACATATCAGGGAACAAAAGCACGTACAAAATACATTGCTATTGTATATTTTTCACTCTAATGCTACGAGCTGTGCCTTGTTTCGCGCTTTTACTTTCTAACAAATATAGTCACATAGTTTATACAGGATGGTCCTCTAGCTTTTTGAATTTAAACAACCGATTTCGTTTTTACTTTGACAACTAAAGTAACATCCACCATCATCAGAAATTCAGTTTGTGGTTAAAAACTTAAATTATTTGCTTGAACGAAGTTGGGAAATATTGAAGGCATTCGAAAATCAAATAATTCGCAGGAGTAGTGATGTTAGTTGCCTGCTTAACCTCTTATGAGGCAGAGTTAAGGATAAATGCTACCCAATCATCCAGAGACGATTTAGGAGTTAAAATCGAAATTGCGGTGAGACCAATGCCGAAACCCGCGAATATGTACTGATAAAATTGGGTTAAGAGAGTTGGCTACTGTTAGGCCAGTAGAGGAAGACACTTGAATTCAATTGTGCTCCAACATTCCTGCCATTTACCTACTAAACAACTCATTATTCAGGTCATTATTATCATCAAATATTTAAGCGTATTTTACTTGCAACCGAATTAAATGGTCCACCCTGTATATACATACATACACGCATATCAAAACAAAATACCAAAATTTCGCAAAAATCAACACATTCTACTAATATGAACTTGCTAATAAAAACAAAATTACACAACTACAATTCATAATTAAAATTCCAGTCACGTGCAAAAGACTTAGATAAGCGTCTGTGCCAGATACAAAAACAAAATAACTAATTAGCGACTGTCTAAACCTTAATCGAATTAATGAAAGCCACAAATTAAACAACGAATTATAATTGGATTTCATACAGGTTTTTACCCACTTATTTGTGCCTTTTTTAGCGATGCTCATTCAGCGTGTAATTAACGGCAATGTAACTTAGATGGTAACATTGAACCCCGCGAATGGAATGAATAATCGTTAAAAAGTCAATTGCTAATAAATATTTGCGATTACCGAACAACACCACATAAAAAGGTGAAGAAATTACGCAAACTCGTTTTGTTGGAGTGATTATACATAGTTTTGTGCGCAGATTTGCAAGCTAAGCTTTCCAACACCAAATTTGAAGAGTAAACTGAAATTGGAAGAAAAAAACAAAACTTAAAACAATAGAAACGTGATAACAAAAACTTCAAGGACATTGTCTTAAGAAAGAAATGTTGTTTGTTAGCGGATAGGGGGTGTAATTGGGGCCACCTATTTTGAGGGCGAAAAAAATTGGAGCTGATCTGATTATGCTTTTATTGTAATACAGGTAAAGAGTGTCGATATGGAGGTTAGGTGGAGGGAAACATTTGTATATAATTTTTAAGTTAGTAAGTCAGCTGAGAATGAGATTTCTCGACTTCAAGCACAGAGTGACGCAATCTATACTCAACCAAATTTTTGGTATATAGTACAACCCGCTGTGAAAAGGTTAAAACTGGAATGAAAAAATAAAAATAAATATTAAGCATTTAAAAATTCAAGCATAATAATTATTGTTAAAACAAATATTTCAAATATATTTACTACATTTGCTTAACTGAATATTTTCATTTGTAATGAAATAGTATAATTAATTTTGAACGTCACTGTATATGCCGCGACTTTTCTAGTGCTTTCCTTTGACTGCTGGATGAAATTTTATTCTGATACTGTTCATATTTATTTAGTATTATATTAGGATGTGGGCTAAAAGGTTTACAAAAACTTTCAAAATTCTGAAAATTACAGGTTTCGAAATTTTTTGGTCTGTCTGTATTTTTTTTTTAACAATATTTCTGTGAGAATTGAATGTGTTTACTTCATATTTACAGTCTTGTCAGAGTTTTTTCGACCTTTTTAAAAAAGAGAAGCTGTTTAAAATTTTTAAATAAATTGGCCAAAATACAAAAATCAAAAAAAAAAAAAAAAGAAATTGCAGAGGTTTTTCGACAGTTTTTAAAAAATAAGCAGTTTCAAAATTTTTAAATAAATTTACCAAAACACAAAATATAATATAAAAAAAATTGTAGTTTCAAAGTTTTTCAAAGATATTTCCTCAAAAAAAAAACAGATTCAAAAATATTTTTTAGCTTTCTATGCAGTTGTCTATGTAGTAAGTTTATGAAATGTTGATCTCTAGTTCCTTATAATTTTCTACGTATAAAAAAAATCGAAAAACCAATTACGTAGGGTATAGAACATTCAAAGACGTGGAATACCTACTTCTATGTTATACAGCCTGTGAAAAAGTACCACAATTATTTGTCCAGTTCTGACTACTTTTTTTTCTATCATCATCGTCGTTGGAGCACAGGGCCTAATTAAAAGTGAAGTGAAAGTGCGTGAAGTCCGTAATGTTGTACGGAAGCGACACCATCACACAAACTACAATCTTTCGTCAACAAACAAATCAGCATCATCTGCAAAATATTCTGGCCAAACACTATCAGTAACGACGCTCTCTACAGTTCGAATGAGGAACCCATCCTTAGGCAAATCAAACGCAGGACAGGCGAGGGATAGGCCACACGTTGATAACACCACCAGATAGCATCTCGACAATCTCACTGGACTGGAACCCGCAAGGGAACAGAGTTCGCGGTCGACCAAAAAACACTTGGAGCAGGTCGATGTTGGGCGAACTAGCAGATGCCGACAGCACATGGGACGACGCAAAAACAGCAGCCCAGAACCATGTACGATGGAAAAGTCTTGTCGAGACCCTATGCTCCCGAGAGGAGTGAACAAGGAAAAAAAATGCGTACCTAGAAATTTATGACTATCTGCCTAAGTAATATTTTTATTTTTAAATGCAAGCGTAGGTATATTACAGTTTTGTTTCGTAAAAATATGTAGTAGTTTAGTTTTATTGGTAGAGATTGAAGAGCCTGAAGAAAGAGATCATGAGGAAATGCTGGATAGGATGTCTGTGAAGGTCGCCATTATGGCATTTAGGTTGGGAATTTTAGAAAATAGAAGTACAGAATCTGCATACATTTGGTGGGAAAAGTTAGGGAAATGGGAAACCTGTGGAGCATTTTTCGAAGAAAAAACCTTTGCTAAGTGCATCTACATACGAATATCAACATTCTCAATGCACTGGTATTTTTTGTGGTGAACTTGACCTGCAAAATGCTTAGATGTCGCCAACATTGCGGTTGAAATGTGGGGCGAAGCACTGCTTCTATGCCAATGTAGGCAGGAGCGCGCTCTTTGTGCCAGAGGGAGAATATTTGGTGGAAATAAAAATAACTACAACTAAACTAAAATAACTACTAAACTTTTGAGCGGTTTTTATGTATACATATACATATATGTACATATATATATATGTATAAACATATAAAAATGATGTGACTTTTTCGTTAACAACTTAATTTGAAGTTTTAATAGAAAATGTGAAAAAAAACATCCCGACGAACATGCAAGAGTATTTGTTTGATTGCGCTGCACATGAGGGATTTGACGAAAATTGTGGCTATCAGCAAATCATACAGTATTGTAGTAGTCAACAAATGACAATAGTACAACAAAAACGAAAAAAAACAATAACACCACAAACAACAAAGCCAGTGAGAATGTGAAATGCATGGCAAGTGAGGAAACAACAAATTAATTTGACTGTCGCTGGAAAAAGTGTCACTGCCACGGTCGAAGAGCACAAAAGCAAACTGTCCGCGACAGCGACAAACAGGACAGACAGTTGACATACAGACGAAAGTGGACAAATCCACGAAGGCAGCGGCAGCGTATGCACATATTTGCTTTAGTGTCTGTCCAAAATTGCCGAAGCGGCAAACAAATACAGACAACCAAACCAGCAGGCAAGCAAGCAGACGAGTTGGGCCGCATAACAGCGAATAGGGCGAATGGTCAAGTGAGGAGAACACACATATTTGTGTTCCACGGAAAATGTGGATGACAGTCACCGGCATGGAAAGATGCGAGAGCTAACTCTAAGCTAACCCTGGCATACATGCAGTTCTGCATGGGAAAGAAGGCCTCTGTAGTCAAACAAAAAATATTTGCACAGTTGAGTTGACTTCTTCCATAGCCGCTCTGCTCGACTGTTGCGCCACTGCAATCTCACTTGACTTGTGTGTGGCTATTGTTTCGGTCACATTTCACTGACCTTGGCTACCAAAAAACAACACTGGCACATAATAACCGAAGAGTAACAAATACAATAAATTTAAACACTAGGGACAACTAATGCCTTTCCACTCTTCAGTGGCTGTCGCTGTGGTTCTGTATTATCAACTTTTATTACTGCCATTAGCAGAAGAAACAAAGTCGATCATTTGTTGCTAATGCTATACAAAAACAAAGCTAGCCACCATTTGATGTCGCAGTAGCAACAATTTTGCTGCAATTTAACAAACAATAAGAATGACCACAACCGTTATCTACTACTTATGGATGAATGAAGTGGAGCGCAATTCGCAAAGATTTTGAAAAATGAAAATTTCTAAAAATTGCGAAAATATTTGCGAATTTAGTTTTGACAAATGAACGGCTGTGAAGTGACTAAGTCACTACTTCACATAGAGGCATCAGAGGAAAACTGTGCGAAAAATGGCTTCAGTCCGCTGGCATACAACATTTTGGCAGTTGACAGTTGACGTGTTGAATACCACGGCCATGATAAATACGAGAACTATGGCTTTGGTTCGGTGGCAACATTTTGTATGGTGCGGTCGATGTAAATTAATCTTTATTCGCGCGAATAAAATTTTCCTCATTTTGAACTTTCGCGAAGGAAGCGAATCGAAGTAAACCTTTTGCATTTGTATTCAATTTGTACTTAGTATTGTTTTGATTCTCAGTGGCAATGGCCGCGGAAAAGTTAGTAGATGATGTGAGAAAACCTCCCCAGCTATGGGATATGAAAATGAATAAGGAAATGAATCTCCCAAGTTCATTCCAAGCAATGACGATCAAATTTTGGTAAGAATGTTATTCACAGATATGGTAACCTAAAAACAAAAACAGAACTTAAATTAGTTGACTTAGAGCGTCACTTGGCGGTTGTTCCGGGAACTTATTCCCAAAATAGTTCACTTTCTGATATTTTAATATTCCAAAGACGGCAGTTTTTAAAAGTGGGCTGCGCTTTAACGCTGGGCGCAATCAAAATAAAAGTTCATAGAAGGCTAAGTATGCGCGAATAAAACCTGCGCACCAAAATCACCTCACCCCTCGAATTTACTTACGTTAGTATTCGCTAAGTTCACGTATCCTAAATGCATGTACGAATGCGCGAAAAATTGGTTGACAAATAAAGAAATAACTGGAAAGTATTTTTTCAATAGCGAGTATGGAATGGGAATATATATATACTGTTAGATGCTTGGCCGATCTTCTACTGCAATTTATTGTGTGCGTCTTGATGTTGTTCTACTTATAGAGGGATCTATAGTTTCATGCCACCTGCGAATGGCTGATGACAGAAATGTACTCGGACAGGGACCAACGAGCGACTGCTATTACAAAAAACCATTTCCATACAAAATATTTATTACTGATTCCAATTTATTGCAGCGCTTTCAAATTGGGTCGTTTTCTCTATTTTTCGGAGCGGAATTCATCACGAATTCTCCTTTACCTTCCCTGAAAAAGAGAGGTAGGTGGTAGTAGTAGTTTGAGTTTTGAAAAAAGAAAACTATGGTACAACACCAGGAGTCCATGTACCATATCTCGAGCCTTGTAGATAGCTGCGTAATCAGCAGTGACCTGTGCGAATGTGAAGTAAGGTCGAAGTTATGTCCTCCTTCTCCCATTTGTGGCACGCGTTTTCAGTTATACGGCATTTGGCATTTGGCAATGAGCAATGTTTCTTTGTGAAAATGGTTTTTATGGGTGGAGTACAATAATACTTGATGTGGGTTAACAGCCGATGGGGCATGCACACATCTAGATACCTATTTTTTGATACATTTTAGTTTTAGCGGAAAACCCGCTTTGTTGTTCAGCAATATGAAGCCCAGTGTGCAATTGGGACTATCAGCTCCAGATATGTAGAGTGTAAACCAGAATCTGAAGCGAAATCTGGGGGTGATATATTCCTTTTACGCTGGAGTATGTTACATTAGTAAGTAAGACGCCAAAAACATATCACTGAACGCGACCAGTCCCCGGAGACTGCAAATAAGGATGATACATCCCAGGCGAAAAAAAATGCACACACGCTCAGACCTACCCAACTCTATCTTAGGTTTATTAAGGGAACTGGGTAGGGATGAGGGGCTGCGACGAGCAGAGCGCACAAAAGACCATGATAACGAAGTGTAAGTTTCATTTTCATTCATTCATTAATTCAATACTTTAGATTAAATTAGATTAGAATAGCTCTTGGGAGTTTTACCAACACACATATGTACACCTGCAATTGGAGTCTTCTCAAACCACTCCACAGATTTAACGAACTTGAGCAGGTATTGTAATATACATATGTATATTCTACTGCTGCGCTCAGTTCACTTAAAAATACTTCTTCTTGTCTTCTCCTACACTGTGCTGTTCAGGACAGTCCTGCAGTAAGTAGCTTCTGGTTCATCTTCGTTATACCTAA